>JAQQSY010003510.1:0-12920 GCA_028646535.1 Procyon lotor
AAGAAATGTTAAAGAACATTCTTCAGAATGAAGTTAAACATTGCCAGATGAAAACCTGGATCTATGCAAATAATGAAGAATACCAGAAATGGTAAATATATGGCATTCGATATTAATATTTAGTTTTAATATTTGTTAATAAATTTAAATGATTATAAATTATGTTAGTTAAGTTAAATTGTATTTTAAATATTACTTCTAAATTAAGTTTTAATTTAATTCAATTAACTTATAAATTTAAATTTTAATATTTAGTACTAAAATAAGTATACAGAAGACTTTCCTCCTCATTTACTTAATTCCTTCAAATTGATTATTTAAAGCAAAAAAAAAAAAAATCACCTTTTAACAAGCATTTTTTTGGTACCAGTATGCATCACATTTTATATATGCTAGAGTCTGGGAATAGAGAGATAAATTAGAAATAATTTTTGCTCACCCAAAGCTTATGAGGGAGACAGAAAATAAATAACAGCAATAATGTGTTATTAAGGGTCTTAAGAATAGTATGTTACTAGCTAAAGTTGCGGCAAGGAAAGAAGTGGCCAATTCTGTTTGGAGGTGAGTGCTATAGAAAACCCTTCACCCAAAGGTAATGCCTGAGTTAACATTTGAAAGGATATATAGGTTTTTGATAAGTGAATTTGGGAATGAGGGTAGGAAAACACAATGTATTCCAGAAAGAGAGAAGAGGAATGAGATAGTGTGAGTCAGAAAGGGAACAGAGATGAGGCTAGAGAAATGGAGATGGCAGATCATAAAAACCTGTATCATGAAAGAGAGTATAGATTTCACAGACAATTGGGAGTACCTGATAAAATTTTAATTACAGAGTAACATTTTCTTTTCTTTTATCTATCTTTGTGGTTTTGTTTGTTTTAAAGAACACTTTGCTAAAAGACAAAGTAGAGAAAGGATAGGGTATATGGAAGGGTTTGAGAACAGAATAAGAGAGAATATACAGTATAACTTAAGAAATGACTATGAAGATCTTAACAAGGCAATGATGAATCACTCTCTCTGTGATTGACACATGTCCTTCATTTGCCTTCCAGGGCACCATACTTGATTTCTCCCTTATCTCACCCATTGCTTCTTCTCAGTCTCTTTGGTCAATTTCTTTTCTTCCCCCACCTTGACCCAACCAAGGTGTCTTTGTGTTGAAATGCCCTGAGTTCAGTTCTTGTCCCTTTTCTCTACTTACTTATTCCATATTTCATCTAGTCTTTGGCTTTAAATACTATATATTTACACATGACTCCCAAATTTATTTCCACTGGAATTCTGAACTCATATATCTGTCTACTCCATACCTCCATTTGGATACGAAATAGACTCCTCAAGTTAACAAGTGAAAAAATTCAACACCTTCCCTCTAAACTTGTTCCAACCTCAGGCTTCCCATCTCAGTTGATGGGAAATAAAGTTACTTAGGACAAAAATAACTTATATTGACTCTCTTATACCTGATGTCTAATCTATTAGAAACTCCTACTGACTCTATCTTCAAAATATACCAAATCTAACCTCATCCTCACCACCTCTATCGACCACTACCACAAACCACTCCATTGAGGATACTTTCACTTCTTGACTGAAATATTCCAATAACCTTCTATCTGGTCTCTCTGTTTTAACCCTTGCTCATACAATCTACTCTCAGCCCAGCAGTCAAAATGACTCATTTAAAATACAAATCAGGTATTTCTCCACCGTTCAACACATCCATCATCCAAATGCCCCACAAAGACCCTACATGGGCTGACCATTGTTACCTCTATGACCTCATTTCCCATGAGTCTTCCCATTGCTCTCTCTACTCCACATGTACTGGCTTCCTTGGTCTTCTATGAACTCATCAGGCATGCTCTTATCTTATGCCTTTGTGCTGGCTATTCCCCCTGTCCGGAAAGCTTTTCCCCAGATATAATTATGACTTGTTCCCTTACCTCCTTCAGGTTATTGTTCAAATTTCATCTTCTCAATAAGGTCTATATAGACCACCATTTTTCAAATTGCAACTCTCTCCCGCCACACACACTCCCAAATCCCCTTTTCTATCCTACTTTTTTCTTTTTTTCATAGCATTAACACCTTCTAAAATAATACTTAATTTATTTGACACTTAGATATATTCTTGACTATCGGTCTTTCCTTCAAGTTGCATGGGAGCAGGGACCTTTTTTCATTCATTGCTATAGCCCAATCTATCAGAACAAAGTCTGGCACCTTGTAGCTGCTAACAAGTATTCCTTGAATGAATAAATTGTACCACTGACGCAGAGAAAGCAGATAAGAGAAAGGTTAAAAATACACTATATGCAGGACTTGGCCATCACTAGTATCTGGAGGATAAAGGGGAGGAAAAAAAAAAGACACGTGGGTTGACATGCATATGTCTAACTTGCAACAAAAACAAACTTGTAAGGAAAAGATCCCAAGTTCAGTTTTGGACATGCAGAGTAAATGACTAAGCTATGTCCTTTACTGAGTTTGTCTTACAGCCCAAATGCTGAAGGTCAAAGCCATAAACCTTTAATCTGATAGACAGTTTTGAAAGACGGCTATTCTTTTTGTTGTTTTTTTATGTTTTTGTTATTTTTCATATCTCTGCAATCTTTTAATTTTAAATGTAAATGGAATGTTTTTATTTAGCTAACCTTTTGAAATATTTTTGAAAGTCCTTTTTTTAATTGTGGTAAAATACATATTACATAAAATTTATCATCTTCATCATTTATAAATATAAAATTTAGTAGGTTAGGTATATTCACACTGTTGTGAAACCTATCTCCAGAACTTTTTCATCTTGCAAAACTGAAACTCTACACCCACTAAACAACTTCTAATTTCCACCTTCCCCCACCCCTACAAACTACCATTCTACTTTCTGTCTCTATGAATTTGACTACTCTAGATTTCATATAAGTGGAATCATACACTAATTGTCTTTTTGTGACTTGATTATTTCACTCAGCATGATGTCCTCAAGGTTCACACATGTGGTAGCATATGTCAAATTTTTCTTCCTTTTTAAGACTGAATAATATTCCACAATATGTATATACTACATTTTGTTTATCCATTCATCCACTGAAGGACATTTGGGTTGATTCACCTTTTATTATTGTGGATAATGCTGCTATGAACATAAACATACAAATATCTATCCCACTTCTCTACAATGTTGAGAGGACTATGGGAAATGTCAGAGATCGTCAGTGGGGGACAGAAAACCTAATGGGCAAGAACTAACATTTTGCCAAAGAATCCTGGAAAATTTCAGAGAAAGACAATCTGGCAGAAGCAACAACAGCCTTAGACATTATAGTTGACTTGTAGATCAACCAGAGGGGACCCCTCCCCACCTTAAATCTTGCT
Organism: Procyon lotor; assembly: GCA_028646535.1. Taxonomy (NCBI): domain Eukaryota; kingdom Metazoa; phylum Chordata; class Mammalia; order Carnivora; family Procyonidae; genus Procyon; species Procyon lotor. The sequence goes on from JAQQSY010003510.1 coordinate 3,382, forward strand.
TCCTATAGTCACACAGAGGAGCACTGGCTTCTCATTTTACATTCCTAAATGTGAAACTAGATACTACTACTCTCCCTTACCTGGGTGTGATAATGATTTATAAGCTAATAGTAGTAAGTATACTCTTAAGATGAAAGACAGAGAGTAACCTTCTTAAATTAAAATAAATTAAAGATAAAACTTGGCAGTGTAACCAGTGAATACATTCAACTATTAACTTATCCTTCAGGCAATGCCTTTGTTGGCTTCATATTTCAAAAGCTTTCTCTGTTCAAGATCATTCTTGTCTACTTAACAATAATACACATTGAAATTAAAACAGGCTAAAAACATTTAGCCAAGAGAGCAAGAAAGCATTTTTCCTCAAAAAACAGGTAAAAATACTATTTAAAAACAGGTATTTTAAAAACCCTTTAGATAATATTTTATTTTTCCTTTCAAAGAACAACATGGAAACTAACAGTCCAAAAAACAAAAGGAAAAAAATACACAAAACTCTGACACTATAAAAGAAAATTCTGAAAACCAAGTTCTACTTCAGTTTCAAAGAATGTTAATACTGATGATGTACACAAAAGTATAATCTTGTATGAATATACATAATAGTTAACATAAAGTTAAAACTCAGCATTTTCCAGTTTTTTTTTTTTTTTAAGATTTTATTTATTTATTTGACACAGAGAGATCACAAGTAGGCAAAGAGGCAGCCAGAGAGGGGGGGGAAGCAGGCTTCCTGCTGAGCAGAGAGCCCGATGCGGGGCTTGATCCCAGGACCCTGAGATCATGACCTGAGCCGAAGACAGAGGCATTAACCCACTGAGCCACCCAGGTGCCCCTCCAGCAGTTCTTTTATACTTTTCTTTGTAGTTTACTTCACAAAAAAATAAAAAATAAAAACCAAGTGATACCTGTTTATTATTTAATAAAAGTGTTCCTTAGCAAGATACAGAGTCTATTAACAGATTTTTCATCAGAGAAATTATAGTATATATCAATTTCCCAACACCGAACAATGCCCAGGTTAGCCAAAAATGTTTATAAATGATATGAGTAAAAGAACAAATGGGTGAGCAAAACCCATGAACTCGGATTTGGTTTCATGGTACTATCTTTTCATAGCTGCCACATGATCATCTTGGTTTTGGTGCTAATCAAAATGTGTCAAATTATAAACAAAAATTGTTTCCTGGAAGCAACACTATTTTCCCTTATTAACTCCTATGTTAAGTCCTTTTAATTTTGGGAAGATATTTTAGGAGTGAGTAGACAAGAATAAAGCTCCTTGCAGAAGCAACAGGCATGTTTTGATAATAACATAAACAGATGACTCCTGCTTCTCAATTTATGGCCAAAGACATTCTTTGTTTCTTAGCCAAATGACAAGGAATAAGATTGGTCGTAAACAAACAGGGAACACACCACCAAAAAAAGTCAGAGTGCATCTTAGAAATCAACTAGTTTTAGTCCCTATCTGATGAACAAATTACTTCTATTGCCAGAGGCCCAGAACGTAATTTGGCAGCACTCTGGAAAATTCACTGCTTAATTCCTAATGCAATCCATTCCACTTTTCTGGGCACCTCTAAGGACCAGAGAAACCTTCTTTATAGGGAGCCAAAAATCTATCTCCATATAACAGCTAACCATGGGTTGCTGTCTTGCATTCTGGAGCCTGAATCTCATTCTAACCCACGAAATATTAGGAGATGCCTTTACGACCCCTTATAAGCTAAGAACCTGTCTTTCTTTAGTTTGCTTATATGAAAAATCCCCTTATCATTTTAGTTATTTTCTTCTGGATGTGTTTGAAGCTTGTCACTCTTAAAGTGTAATAATCTAGTAAGGAATAGTCTGATGCACATAGAATAAAGCAGGACTATCATCAAACCTGTTCTAGACTACTCTATTAATGTTCACTAAGATCATACCGTGTTTTTTCAAAAGGAACATAAAGTTGTTCATACTGAGTTTTAACTTAAAGATGTTAAGTCTCGGGACGCCTGGGTGGCTCAGTTGGTTAAGCAGCTGCCTTCGGCTCAGGTCATGATCCCAGGGTCCTGGGATCGAGTCCCATATCAGGCTCCTTGCTCAGCAGGGAGCCTGCTTCACCCTCTGCCTCTGCCTGCCTCTCTGCCTGTTTGTGTTCTCTCTCTCTTTCTGACAAATAAATAAATAAAATCTTTAAAAAAAAAAAAAGATGTTAAGTCTCTTTTTTTTCCTAGCCCTACATCTAAGCCACTTCTCTCCCATTCTGTAATACATAGTATTGTATACTATATTAGAAACTTGTTCTCAGTAAATTTTATCTTCTTCTTTTAAAAAGATTTATTTGTTTTAAAGAGAGAGATAGCAGGAGGGAGGGCTAGAGGGGGTAAGAGACAGAGAGAATCCTCAAGCAGACTCCCTGCTGAGCACAGAGCCCAACACAGGGCTCCATCCCAGGACCTCAAGACCATAATCAAGATCAAAATCAAGAGTCAGACACTTAACTGACTGAGCCACCCAAGCACCCCAGTAAATTTTATCTTCATGACCAAGCCCATCATCCCAGTATGTCTGGACTTTTTTAGACCTGTCTCTATCACCTAATAATTTTAGTCATCCTTCCCCTACAAATTTGATCAGTGTGCCAACTATATTTTCCTTTAACTCTTTGTTTATATATTATATAACATGAAGCTGAAGACAGATTCCTATAGGATCCTAGAGTCTTCCTTCTAGGCTAACACTTTTTCCATTAAATAACTCTCTCTCAGATAGTTCTTCAACCAGTTGCATATCAACATGATTGTGTTATCACATCATATCACTCTCGTCCATCTTGTCCACAATGATAGCAAGATGAGCCATGTCAAAAAGCTGCAGGGACATCTGCCTTCAGCTCAGGTCATGATCCTAGCATCCTGGGATCTCGGAGCTTTGAGTTGGGTTCCCTGCTCAGTGGGGAGCCTGTTTCTCCCTCTCTCTGCCCCTCCCCCCACCCCCACCGTGGCTTGTGCTCTCTCTCACTCTCTTTCCATCTCAAGTAAATAAATAAAATCTTTTTAAATAAAGCTGCAAAAAATTCAGACACTTGTATCTTATGATTAATAGTCTACTAACCCTTCCAGAGAAGAATCTACCATAACATTTTTTTCATAAAATCAGGCTGGCTCCTAGAGATCAACATTTTTCCCTCTGAGTACTGAAAAATCATCTGCTAAATCATCTAACCTGGAATTTTACTGAGGATTCCCTCCAGGTTCACCAGCTGTAGGGAACAAGAGAGAGAACCTACAGATGATACTGCCTTAGGCTCAGTGATTTGTTCCCTCTCTTGCCCTCCCCTTCCAAAGCTCCATCTCCAGGGATTCTGAACAAGCTGCAGACAGAAGCACAGGAGGAAAAAAGATACCAACAATGGTTTTTCCAGATTTAAGTGTCCATCCGCTCCTCTTCCCAGCGGCTTTTCCCATGTTCTTTATATCAATAAAGAGAAGCAATCATTATCTACTATTTTTGACTTATCTGTACTACTTTTCTTCTGCATTAGTATATGGTATAGAGTTAACCACCTTGAAATGGTTTATATTAAGGCTTCACTTTCCACCCTCTCTGAAAATAAATAAATGCTAAAATTTTAACACAGCCATAATCAGTGATCAAAGAAGAGAGTAGCTTGAGATGCAGCTATACGGTCATACACATTATACATATTTATAGACTTTTAGCTTAAAAATATCCCCAAGTATTTATTGGTAAAACAGACTACACCATTCTTCAGTTAAAAAACTGAAAGTATCAATGCTTAATTCTTAAGCAGTAATCATGCCCAGTGATTGAGTGTGACAGATCAGAATTTAAAGTGAGGAATTTCATAGTCAATTAAAAATGAAGAAAAAAATACAATTCATTTTTCCCACAAAGATAATTCTAGCATTTGTTAAGAAGTTTCATAACTTCAGGGTGCCTGGGTGGCTCAGCGGGTTAAAGCCTCTGCCTTCGGCTCAGGTCATGATCTTAGGGTCCTGGGATCGGGCCCCGCATCGGGCTCTCTGCTCAGCAGGGAGCCTGCTTCCTCCTCTCTCTCTGCCTGCTTCTCTGCCTACTTGTGTCAAATAAATAAATAAAATCTTTAAAAAAAACAAAGAAGTTTCATAACTTCAAGCCTTAATTTAGTCTTTTAAATCTTTCAAGTTTATGTTTGGGAAATATTTCTGAAATTGCAATTCACTTAAATATTTACCAAGTTTCTACTATGGACTTATTGCTACACATGTTTCTAGAGGGTCCTGGCTGTCACTAGCAACAGGTTTTTGACCATAGAAGACATTTCTTAGCAAGTAAAGAACTGGACACATGACAAAGAGAAGTCAAATTCAGAATAAAAGTGCATGAAATGCTATGCTTCCTAATGATATTCTCTAAATAGCCACTGGACTTGAAAGATTTTGTTTGCTTATTCATTTTTGCTTTTTTTTTCCCTGATTGTCCTATTAGGAACAGTGACAAAATTAATTAAATGCTGTTAAAAGTCTGGCCACTATACCTGGCTACTGTTTGAAAATAAAGAATCATTTTGTAATTTCCTCTGGAAAATTAGAATCAGGTTCAAATTTAAGGATGTTTCATAGGTGAGGCATATAACAGCCTACACTAGGAAAAATTCAGGGGTAAGCATGTAAATGCAAGCAAAGCAAGCAATTTCAAAGAAAGATATTATATCCTCAAGGCTAAGGTAATGGCATAATACAGGAAATTCCAAAGGAAATTTCTCTACAATTGTGGCTTTATAATGGGGTTACCCATCAACCCACTACCTTCTCTACCCTAGCAAGAATTGAAAGTCACATAGTTGTCATTATTGTTGCTGTTTTAAGTATCTCATTTCCATATCAAAATGCAAGGTCAAAAACCATTAATTCATGGACTATTTTAAAAACATCTTTCTCTTAGAAAATGTGTCAGGAATTTCTATTGTAGTCTACATTACATCTATCATAGACACCATAGCAAAGTAGAATCATAGAATTCCAGAGCTGAAGCCCAGGATACCATCTAGTGTAAGTCTTTCATTTTTCAAAGGTCCTAAAGTGATTTGTCTAAAGTCAAGCAGCCAGTTAGTGAATAGATCAAGAAATAATAATCACACATAATTTTATTACCTGGGCACTGCTGGACACAGGGTCCAACAGAGCACACTGATAATCCTTATTTTTTTTATAGGAATCATACTTTGCCTGACAGCTGAATATTTTACATTTAAGTGTCTGCTAAGTCAGAAATCTAATAGTTTTCATTTAAATGAAACTAAAACATTTCAAAGCAAACATAACTACAGAAAAATGGGTGAAGTTATTGAACATTTTACAAACCACATTATAATATATTGTCTAAGTGTGTAATAATCAAATAGCATCAAATATAATTAAAGAGAAATTCAACGTCAAAATGGAAGATCAAAGCACTTTTAATATGGCAGGCGCCATCATTTTCAATGGGTGGTTCCTTGATCACTCCTTTAATTCACACAAGTCAGTGAATCACAGTGCCTCTTCCTGCTGTAATAGAAATATGCCTCAAAAAACCTCTATTTTTTTTTTTAAATAGAGTGAACATGAAATATTCCCAAGTCATGTCTATGAAAAGATTAGTGCATGATCAGTTTTCTATTAAACCTGATCCTGGAAAAAACAGAGATGTAGTTTTTCATTCTTTAAATCAGATTCTGATCCAAGCATACAATTTTAAGTTACAAGGAAGAGTTCTTGGCTTTATACTGTGGCAAGAAACTAGATCATCTGAATTACCTGACGTGTCCTGTTTGTTGAGTTTTCTTTGTTTTTCACTTTGTATTATTTTATGTTCAATATCTTCCAAGGCAATGAAACACTACCTACTACCTGAGTGATTCAGTAAAAAGGAACCAAGGATAGTATCTCTTGACATGATACAAAAAACTCCCATTTCAGTTATTTCACTCCTCTAAACTTTGGCTGAACCATACTGACGGTTACTTTGCTGGGGAAGCGATTGCCAAGTTATCCACAGGCATATACACACAGACAAACCACAATATGGAGAATGTCAGCCGTTACTCCTCTAAGAATATCTCCACTAAAGTATGTGCTGAGTAATGAGGAGTGATTCAATAAGTTCAGATAAATGCAGAGTTAGACTAAGCCTTCAGAGATAAAGAATCAACCAAGATAATAATTGGCCCAGACAAGAGTTAAGAAAGTCAATACTAAGGATATTACATGTTCTTCATCAAAACTAGAGAAAATAATGTTCTGGGAGTTCCTTAAAGCCTACTGATTTAAAAATCCTAAATAATCCTGAAAAACAAATTCGAGCTTACTATGGACCTTTATAAAGAAGTGATGGGTTCTGGGGAAAGCCAAACCTCTAAAAGGTTATAATGCATCTTTTCAGATTCTGGCTTCAAAATGGAAACCTTGTAATTTGTGCTTGCCATTAAAGCTTGGAATGAGCCAATTTCTTATAACTCTGTTTAGTTGATAATGAGAGGATAATAAAAGATTTTTTTCTTCACAACCTTAGACATTTCCAATCTTGAAAAACATATTTTTAAAAGTCCAAGATCTTTCATGCTAATTTCACTGCCCACTGAAACACCAGGTCAGATGCAAATGCTATTTTGGAACTCTGTATATGGAAAAGAGGGCAAACATTATTGTGAAGGATTTCCTCAGAGGAATGATGAAAAGAAATAACACATGTCAATTAGTACAGGATTCACAGTGCATGCCCCATATTATATTACACTCCATAGTAGCCAATATCCTTCAAGATTCAATGAAGTAAAATAATACTTCCATTGTTATCATGGATATCAAAGAATGATATCATTCTTTGACCTCCTTAATTACTGAAAGTTCATTAATCTGATATATCCTGCTCTGTACGTTTTAAAGCAACTTTTTAATCTATAGAATATGTAAGAATTTTTGACCTACGAATATATTTAATTTTTATTGTAGGCCAAGTATTATACACGCTTGGAAGTGTGAAGAATAAACACTAAGAGGATGAATCATCTCTGTCTCCAAGGAATTTACAATGTAATTTGGGAAAAAGGACACACAAATGAGCACATAGCACATGTGTATGCACAGAGAGAGAATTAAACTACAACAAAGAAAAAATCAAGATATAGTAGAAAACAGTTATGCAAACCCAAATGAGACTTTCTACAAAATGAAGGACCTGTACTCTTTAAAAATGTCAATGCCATGAAAGACAAAAGCTAAAAAAATTGCTTGAGTAGGGAAAACTAAAGAGACATGACAAAAAACTTCTTATCCCCTAATTCTCAGATTAGGGAAAAAATAGCTATAAAATTTATACTAGAAAACTGACAAAATGTGAATATGGACCCTATATTAATAATGATAGAGTACTGAGTTTGAGAAATATACTATAGTTACGTAAAAGAGTGTCTTTGTTCTTAATAGGCACATACTAATGTATTTAGGTTGAATGGTCACAACCTCAGTAATTTACTAGCAAATGGTTCTAAATAAACTTATAGTGATATATATGTATAGGTGTATTTAAGAGAGAAGGAGAAAATGTGGCACAATGTTAACAGTGGATAAAACTAAGTGGATGGCATATGGGAGTTCATTATACCACACTTGGCAACTTTTCTGTATGCTTGAAATTTTTTCAAAATGAATTTTTTAGGGACGCCTGAATGACTGAGTCAGTTAAGCATCTGCCTTCAGCTCAGGTCATGATCCCAGGATCCTGGGGTCAAGTCCTGCATGGGGATCCTTGGTCAGTGGGGAGCCTACTTGTCCCTCTGCCTACAGCTCCCCCTGCTTGTACACTCTCTATCTCTCTCTCTCTCTCTGACAAATAAATAAATATGTTTTTAATTCAATGAACATTTAAGATACAAAAGACCTTAGAAATAATCTAGAGAGAGAGGAGCAAGATGGCAGAGGAGTAGGAGGCTGAGATAGTGTCAGATTACAGAAGTTCAGCTGGATAGGTATCAAACCATTCTAAAGGCCTACAAACTCAACAGGAGATAGAAGAGAGGAAGAACAGCAATTCTAGGAGCAGAAAACCAACCACTTTCCAGAAGTATTTTACTCACTCATTCATCTATTCTTATCTCGATAAAAGGACAAGGCAGAAAAACTCACCACAAAAAAAGAACAAGAGGCAGTACCAATGGCTAGGGACCTAATCAATATGGACATTAGTAATATTTCAGAAATAGAGTTCAAAATGACAATTATCAAGGTGCTAGCTGGCCTCAAAAAAAGCATGAAAAAAAAAAAAGCATGGAAGATATAAGAGAATCCCCTTCTGGAGAAATAATATCCCTTTCTAGAGAAATAAAAGAACTAAAATCTAACCAAGTTAAAATCAAAAAAGCTATTAATGAGGTTCAATCAAAAATGGAGGCTCCTACTGCTAGGATAAATGAGGCAGAAGAGAGAATTAGTGATATAGAAGACCAAATGATGGAGAATAAAGAAGCTGAGAAAGAGAGACAACTACTGGACCACGAGGGGTGGTGATACCAGAAGACGCAACAATACTAAAATAATTGGTATCCCAGAAGAAAAAGAAAGAGGGAAAGGTATATTGGAGCAAATTATTGTAGAGAATTTCCCTAATCTGGCAAAGGGAACCAGCATCAAAATCCAGGAGACACAGAGAACCCCCCTCAAAATCAATAAAAACAAGTCTACATCCTGTCATCTAATAGTAAAACTTATAAGTCTTAGTGACAAAGAGAAAATCCTGAAAGCAGCTCGGGACAAGAAGTCTGTAACATACAAAGGCAGAAATATTAGATTGGCAACAGACATATCCACAGAGACATGGCAGGCCAGAAAGGACTAGCATGATATATTCAGAGCACTAAACGAGAAAAATATGCAGCCAAGAATACTATATCCAGCTAGGCTGTCACTGAAAATAGATAGAGAGATTAAAAAAAAGCTTCCAGGACAAACAAAAACTAAAAGAATTTGCAAACACCAAACCAGACCTACAGGAAATATTGAAAGGGGTCCTCTAAGCAAAGAGAGAGCCTAAAAGGAACATAGACCAGAAAGGAACAGAGACAATATACAGTTAATAGTCACCTTACAGGCAATACAGTGGCACTAAATTCATACCTGTCAATAGTTACCCTGAATGTAAATGGGCTAAATGCACCAATCAAAAGACACAGAGTGTCAGAATGGATAAAAAAAACAAGACTCATCGATATGCTGCCTACAAGAAACTCATCTTAGACCCAAAGACACCTCCAGATTTAAACTGAGGGGGTGTAAAACAATTTACCACGCTAATGAACATCAAAAGAAAGCTGGGGTGGCAATCCTTATATCACATAAATTAGATTTTAAGCCAAAGACTATAATAAGAGATGAGGAAAGACACTATATCATACTTAAAGGGACTGTCCAACAAGAAGATCTAACAATTGTAAATATCTATGCCCCTAACATGGGAGCAGCCAATTATATAAACCAATTAATAACAAAGTCAAAGAAACACATCAACAATAA
>JAQQSY010003511.1:0-12919 GCA_028646535.1 Procyon lotor
TAAAAAAAAATAAAAAATCATAGTCATGAAATACACACACTAAATTAAAGGCTAGTTCAAAACACATGGAGAAAGTATATTGCATTCAAGTGATAATCTTACCTTCCTTTTAAGAATTTGTTTTCTGTCCTTGGACTGCTTCATTAGTAGCTATTTATTGACAACTTCATCTGTTACAGATTTCCACCACATTGAATATCTTTTGCTTTAGTGAAAATAGAACTATCCTATTTATTTTCATTCTTACTTTAGAGCTGACTTTTTAAAAAACTATCTTATTTATAGGTTAAAGTTCATTTTCCTATTTATGACTGCTCTGAAAGTGTAATTTATGTAATTAAATTATAAAATATGTTTTCTAGTGGTATCACTAGTTATTTTCCCACATATCTAAGAGTATCATGACTTTTAAAATGATTGTTTCATTTTCTTAGCAAATGCATATAACATTTCACTAGTTCACTAACTCCTCGTCATGGTATTTAATAGGAAAATGCACATAATTTCAGTGTAAAGATGATTGTGAGACAGTGTTACACAAATCTCTCACATTTCTGCATGTCTTGTGAACAGAGATACTGACAGTTTTGGTTTTGGACTATCTTTCAAGATTTCAAGAAAATAGCCTTGGCAGTATAAAGAATCTCCATACAGGATAGAGGAAAGATTTGTTTGCTAACCAGTATAATAAAGATGATGTCTACCTCAGGATGAAGGTGGATTACATTTGCTTGGAGCCTCTTTAAAAGATTAGGTGTTTCCTGGTCTCCAGGGTTCCTGGACTTGGCTTCCAAGGGACTTGGGTGCAAGGAGAATTGATAGTAATATGAAGTTCATCCACCTGCTGTGCTGTGGTGTGCTGTGAGTAATGAAATCTTTTGTCTCTGACCCAGGAGTGTCCTATTTTCTGCCAGCCTACAGGAAACCATGGTAGGTTAACTTGTTAGGTTGAAGGCAGGATGAAAGCTAATACTTTTCACAGTTCTTTTCACAATAATCCCATGATTTTACCTCTCCATGTATTCCAAAATTTCCTCATCAATCTAGTTCTAGCCCAATCCACCATACCTGAAAAATAAATCATTGAGTTTATTTCAAATCATCAAACAATGAATCTTCAGAATCTTAGGATTGTGTTGTCATATTAGCATTCTAAATATGATACCACTAAGAATGAAATGCCATAGTGTGCCAGAAAAACTGAATTTTTAATTTGATTTTAATTCTGGTAATTTAAACATAAACAACTGCCTGTGACTACTGGCTATCTTTATAAATCCATGCTGTCATACATTGGGACAGTTATAATAATTTGTTATTTTGATGGGGAAAAGCCTGTTAAACAAAATCTTTGCAAATCAATTATTCAGGATTGTCCACCTCTTTATCCTGCCATCATACCAATTTACTCCTTCATTCCTATTGCTTTGGACACTGAACTATTCCTCTCATCTTCTTCTCCTTCCTGTTTTTCTCCATTTGATATCTTGTGATACCACAGTAAAATGCTCCACCCTAAGATATGACTGATTTTAGAATCCAGGAGATCATCACCTTAATTATTTCAACTCTTTCTTCTGCATGTCATTTATCTTCATATTTTTAAATATTTTTATACCATTTTTTTTAATTTTAAGAAAGGCAGACATTTTCTATGGACTTACTACCATAAAACATGAAAATTGTCTCTCTTTACTATTACATATACATACAGTTTCTTTAATCCCAAAGAGAAAAATCACAATTTCTTTTAGTAGATCATTTATTTTCTATATTGTTATAGATATGTAAATAGTATTCAATAGCCAAGCCATGCTTGGCTAGATCATTTATTTTTAGTAGATCATTTATTTTCTATAGATCATTTATTTCTATATTGTTATAGATATGTAAATAGTATTCAATAGCCAAGCCATGCATCAAAACATAATTACATTTCCTTTCTTATAACTTAGATTTTCCTGGGACAATTATTTTTTCTTCTTTTCTGTTGCCTCAGTTTTATTGATAGCTATCCTTAATTCTTTCCTCAAACACATCAGGTTACCTCTTTTTTGTTTGCTCAGAGCAATTCCTCTGAGAGTTATTCCTTAAGTCCAATATGGAGTGCTTTCTCCCTACATGGTATCTTGATGCTTTCCTTCACACCATCTTGGGGATTTCTTTATTTTTAAAATATGAAATAGAAATAACTAGTAGAAGTAATAGAAAATACATAAATTCCCTAATATTTTAAAATAATTTCCACATATTTTTTTCTTACCTGGATCCCATGTTTTGTCTTTTTCCATATATTCTCTTGCATTTCTGGAGCATGTCATCCAGTAGCTTCCTGTGTAAAGACATATAGAAAATAATATTTAATCAAACTGTGCATGCTTAAAATTATCTTATTATACTTACACATTTGTTAATAATATTGCAGATATATGGTTGTAGTTTGGCAATATATTTTTTTCTCAGTATTTTGAAGAGACTACTTTTTTATCTGCAAGAAATAAATATTATTGTTGATAAGTCTGACTCCTGGTCCTTTATATTCAATCTTGTTTTGTTTCTGTTTTTCCTCATAGGTGACTTTTATGAACTCTGTATCTCTGGTACAGTATTTCTTCCTTTTTTCTTTTTAAATTTATCATGCTTAGTACTCAGTAGGCCCTTTCAATATGGAAACAAGTTATCTTTTCAAGTTTCAATATGGAAACAAGGGAAGAATTTCCATTTCTTATACTTTTGATAATTTTTTTTTTTTTAAAGATTCTATTTATTTATTTGACACAGAGGAGAGAGATCACAGCAGGCAGAGAGGCAGGCAGAGAGAGAGGGGGAAGCAGGCTCCCCGCTGAGCAGAGAGCCTGATGCGGGGCTCGATCCCAGGACCCTGAGATCATGACCCGAGCCGAAGGCAGAGGATTTAACCCACTGAGCCACCCAGGCGCCCCGATAATTTTTTTATTACAGTTGATCTCTATTTTCTACTGGAATTCTTAGTTGATATATTTTGGATTTCTTAGATTAATTTTGCTACTCTTAACTTTTCTCTCCTACCTTCTATTTAACTTTTCCTTTTAATTTTACTTCATGATCAATTTCAACACTTTTTCCCCAGCTTAGATATTAAGACATTGATTTTCAGGTTGTTGTTTGTTTTATTTTGATGTAGATTTGTTCATATCATAATATGTCCTTTATTTTCTCTGAGGAATCTAAATATCTTTTTGTGTGTGTATATATAAAATTTATATATCTATAAAATATAAATTTTGTGTGTATATATACATATATAATTTATATTATATGTATATATATACATATATATGTATATATATAAATTTTCTCCTTTTCCTTACCTCTATTTTTCTTCTAATTCTTTTTTAAAAATATTTTATTTATTTATTTGACAGAGAGAAAAAGATCACAAGTACGTAGAGAGGCAGGCAGAGGGAGAGGGGGAAGCAGGCTCCCTGCTGAGCAGAGAGCCTGATGCGGGGCTTGATCTCAGGACCCTGAGATCATGACCTGAGCCAAAGGCAGAGGCTTTAATCCACTGAGCCACCCAGGCGCCCTATTTTTCTTCTAATTCTTAATTATTAGATCCTCCCACATCAGCATGTTTGTGTTTGACTTGCTATCTTTCATAATGCAAATTTTCCTTAAATATCTGATCATCCTTGGTGACAAGATTCATTTGTGAGTGAATAAGACTTGTCAAAAGTGAGATTCCTATTACAAGATATGGCAGTGAATCGACTTCTTCATTGTGGCCCTTCGAAATGTCTACATCCGTAGGTCTTGTATAATGGGTAAGTCAGTTTCCCAGAACAAAATAGTTCAATCTCTTTCCAAGGTCATGTAAACTTACAAAATAGCACAATGAGAGATGACTTGCAGAAAAACGCTTAGAGCTTCATTTTTCTGTTTTCAGAATTTTATGTAATCTCTCTGTTTCAGTCAGACACTTCATATCTGACCTCAGCTGTGCTGGGGAATCTAAAAATTCACCATTTCTTTAGTCTGCTTCTTCAGAGAGAAAAACTTCGCTATTGGGATGAGTGAGAGATTATTGCTTAAATGTGTGAGGTGGAGGCTAGTGTCTGAGAATCTGTTTTTTCTTTATGCAAATGTTTTCAAAGTTTTCTACTTTCAGTGTCTCCCATTCCTATTTCAAGTAATATCTTTTTTCTTTAATACTGGGGTTGTTGAACATGAAACTCACAAAATCAAGTACCTCTAATTCTTGTTGACCTCACCACCACCCCTGTCACATGCATGATCAGTGGCCTCAAAGTCAGCTCTTTCTGGATGGGTAATTCAATTGTCACTTCTCTATTAACCTAGCTACCAAAATTTTCTTCATTGCCTTTCTTCTCTTTTGGTCCTCTTTCCATATATCTTTCTCCTCCTGGACTTATATTACTGTATTATTTTGCAATCATCTTAGTGGTGTTTTGGGTGGAAAACACCACTTTTTGGAGGTTGTTTTTTTTTTTTTTTTCACTTTTTGGGTGAAAAAGCTTAATGTCTGTGTTTGGATCAACCATGTTTAAGTGAATCTCCTCTACTCTTTATTTATCATTAAAAGTTTGTATCTTATGTAAAAGTAACACTTAACTGCAAACATTTAAAATAAGCACAGCAGAGTAGATGGGCTTCTTGGGACCTCTTTCCAGGAAAGAAGACCTCACAGACCCAGCATTTATGAAACCCAACCTAGCAGCAGAAGACAGCCCTGGTAGGCTGATTCCTCCCCCTTTCAAGGAGGAATTCCTCTGGATCATCAAGTAAGTCTGACATAAAGGAGAAGGAGGATTTATTGGGAGCCCTGCCAGAAATAAGCAACTGAGGGAGGAACTCTCCTTCCATGACAGGCTTGAGACTTTCATGTGTTTCAGTGGAACCAGAAGGATAGATCCAGATTCATAAGGATTTGGCCAGGCCAGGTAGGCCTATTTAATCTATCCCAGTGAGCCTGAGATTCTCCTCCTCATCTTAGAGACATCTGGGCAAGGAGGTGGGACTAGCGAAAGGGACACAGCCATGATAAGTGGCTTCATCTAGGAAACCTCTTTGTCCTCATAGGATCTAGACTCTTCTCTGTTCAGAGGAACTAGTATAGGAGCATGACACTAGCATTGGGTCCCACTGCACCCTTCTTCACCAAGAGACACCAGAAGCCTTCTTTGGGGAAACTTCTCCCACCTCAGGCAGCCTTAGTAGGGAACAGTAGGAGTCCACAGCACCCAAAAAAATCCAGCAGACCGACACAGCACTGCAAAGGTTCAGAGAATTAAACTGCCATTTGAACCATAGCCCACAAAATATGTCAAAACCCATGTGTCAAACCTAAATAGGTAACTGCCTACTAAAATCTGGATTTGGAGTCTCCCTGAATAATCAACAAAATGTCCAGAATATAAGAAACAAATCATCTGTCATACTAAGAACTTGAGATAAGATTGACACTAACATCAACGTGTATCTGATGTTGGGATTACCTGATAAAGACTTCAAAGCATTCATCATAAAGTTGCTTCAGCAATCAAATATAAATTCTCTTGAAACCCTTCCTTAACTGTATCTGTTTTACCGCCAAGCATAGTACCATCCTGTTGTGACAACCAAATATAAAATTAAAGAAAAAGCTTTCTTAGAAACAACTAACATGGTTAATCCAGAGAATGTCTGGTTAAAGAAAAAAGAAAAAGCAAATTTTTACATTTCTGGTATTGATCAAGGAAATGGAACTACCTATGTGGAAGAAATAAAAGAAATTCTATAAAATATTATATTAGGAAAAAAGTAGTTTCTTGGATAATAGAAAAACAATTAAGTGGGCAAAGGGAAAGAATGGGTAATTCACACAAGAGCAAAATTAAAATACTATTAACTTATGATATGGTACTTGCCCTGATTACTATCCAGAGAAATACAAACCACAGCAACAATTAATGTATCTTTCAGATTAGAAAACCCTAAAAGAATCCACCAAAAAATTAATACAATCCAATCCTAGTACAGATAAGGTAAACACCCTTATTACTAGTGGGGTACAACAATATTCATTAAATTTTAAAATATATATTTTGTTTACTATGAAAAAAATTAATTCTCTTAAAACAAATATAAACTTAGAAACTCTCAACAAACAGAAGTTATAAGAAATAACCAGTTGGAAATTATAGAATTTAAAATACAATAATATATTTTTTTAAAAAATCACTGAATAGACTAAAAATAGGATAAAAGGCAAAAAATAGAATTATTGAACTGGAAGGAAGAAAAATATTGTTAACTTTTCTAATGTTAACAATAGAGAGAAAATAAATACCCCATCCTTGAAGAAGAAGAAAAAGGAAGAAGAAGAAGAAGGAGGAGGAGGAGGAGGAGGAGGAGAAGGAGAAGGGAAAGAACTTCCCTTGGGAAAATAGTAAAAGGTCCAGCATTTGGATGATCCAAGTCTAAGAAAAAGAAAAGAAAATGTGTGGGACTAAAAGAATACTTTGAAGAAATTATGGCTGAAAGCTTCTCAAATATGGTGAAAGTCAAAAACCTGCAGATCCAAGAAGCTAAGCAACCTTCAAACAGGATAAACCTAAAAAAAAAAAAAATTTACACCAAAACACATATCATAATTGAACTTTCAAAAACTAAAGAGCAGAAGGAAGAGAAAACTTTTTTTAATTTTTTTTAAATTTTTTTTATTAACATATAATGTATTATTTGCCCCAGGGTAAATGTCTGTGAATTGTCAGGCTTACACATTTCACAGCACTTACCATAGTACATACCCTCCCCAATATCCATAACCCAGCCACCCTATCCCTACCCTCTCCCCCACCTCCCAACCACCCTTAGTTCGTTTTGTGAGTTTAGGAGTCTCTTATGGTTTGTCTCCTTCCCCATTTCATCTTATTTTATTTCTCTCCCCCATGGCACCCCCTCAATCGCCCTTGCTGCCTCTCAGATGCTTCATATCAGAGAGATCATGTGATAATTGTCTTTCTCTGACTGACTTATTTCGCTTAGCATAATACCCTCCAGTTCCATCCATGTCGTTGCAAATGGCAAGATTTTGTTTCTCTTGATGGCTGCATAGTAGTCTATTGTATATATATACCGCATGGAAGAGAAAACTTTTATTTTTTTTTATTTTTTTTTGTTTTTTTTTTTGTGTGTGTGTTTTTTTTTAAAGATATTATTTATGTGACAGAGAGAAACACAGCAAGAGAGGGAACACAAGCAGAGGGAATGGTAGCAGGAGAAGCAGGCTTCCCACAGAGCAGAGAGCCCGATGCGGGGCTCGATCCCAAGACCCTGGGATCATAACCTGAGCCAAAGGCAGACGCTTAACGACTGAGCCACCCAGGAGCCCCAAGGAAGAGAAAACTTTTAAAGAAGCTAGATTAACCTATAGGGAAGCAAGAATTCAAATGACAGGACATACTTCATCTGAAACCATGGAAGAATATCTTTGAAAAGCGGAAAAAAAAAAAATGTCTGTTGTGAATTCTCTATTTGGTGAAACTATCCTTTAGGAAGCAAGGGGGAGAAAAATGATTAGTTAAAGGAAACCTAAAACAATTTTTGATGGAGATCTACTCTTAAAAATTGGTTTTAATTTTTTCAGATAGAAAGGAAATAATAAAAGAAGGAATCTTGAATATCAGATAGGAAAGAGGAAGACCAGAAAGGCAAAAATAAGAGTATATACAATAGATTATCCCATTCTTCATGAGTTTTAGCATCATATTTGGTGATAAAAACAGAAGTTATAGCAGCATTTGATGGACAAGACAATGATATTTAAAAGTGGAAAAAAGGAAACTAAATGCAAGAAAGGTTTCCACGCTTCACATAGTAAAATGTTGATGAAAGGAGACTGTTAAAAGTCATGTACGCATATTGCAACACCCAGAGCAACCACTGTAACAACTCTTCAAAGAGATATACTCAAGCCAGTATAAATGAATCCAAACATAATCCTAAAAAAATATTCAAGTAACCTGAGAAAGGTAATACAAGTGAAACAGAGATATAAGAATCTGAGGAAACAAGTAGAAAACCAATAATAAAGTGGCAGAATTATATATTAGGTTATCAATAATTACCTTAAATGTAAGTAGTCTAAATACACTAATCAGAAGAAGTCAATTGGCAGACTGGGTTAAAAATAAAATGATCCATCACATTCTCCCTTTAAGAATCTCACTTCAAACTTAAAGACAGGTAAATTGAAAGTAGGAGCATAGGAAAGGATATACTATATAATCAATAAAGTGCAAGAGTAGCTATATTAATACCTTATAAGGTAGACCATTTTATAGTATTACCAGAAGAAAAGGAAAAAAAAATAATTGGAAATGAGGAAATATTTGAGATAATGACCAAGAAGTTCCTAAAATAAAGATGAAAAAGAGTTTTAGGAACTATATCATACAGTACCAAACAGGATTCAGAGAAAATCCTCTTATAGTAAAATTTAACAAAACTATAAAGAAAAAGAATATTCTATATATCTCTATGTTGTCATGAAATTTTAGAAGAACAAGATAGATTCTTGTAAAAGCTTAAAGAAAGTGAGCACTGATCACCTCCAAAAATCAAGAATCAAATTATGATCAAATAATCTTCCAAGGACATTTAATGCAAGCAGACAATGGAGTAATATTTTAAAGGTGTTCAAAAAAAAACCACTTATGTGTCCTAGTCTCAGGGTAAACACCAGCGGCATCACTTGGGTGATGCTACATCTCGAAGATATAAAGTAGCAGGTATACCTTTCTCTGATGTCTTGATAACTTGTGGATAACTTGGTCTAAAGCTGATGTTAAAGCTTACTGTTACCTCTTTGTATGGGATGACCACTTCACATCAGATGACAGCAATTTAGAGCAATCACTGGGAAAAAGCTGCACAACCTGTGGAGAGCATCATAACATATGGAAAGTAGAATTCCCTGCTGTGGAAAAGGAGTCATGAGTCCTGAGAGAAATTGTGATTGGGTACACCCTCTGCCCCATTCCAGGGCTGCAAGGTTCTTGATTCACAGAGTTGAAGAATGAATGCAATGGACACAAGAGGGTGACGTGGATGAAGGTTTAGGAAATGAAGGGGAGAGCAGAAAGGAAAAAAAATAGGCTCTCTAGAGTGAGAGGGGTCCCAGATAGATTGCCACTGTGGGCTTTCACTAGTAGTCTTTTATTGAGACCCGACCAGGAATCTTGTGGCCTTGAAATTCTTATGCTCTCTTGGTTTGAGCGAGGACTATTAATAACATCCTTTAATGGCTTACTTCTTCTTTGAGTTCTGGTCATTTTCTGTGATTACAATGTAGCTGCCAAAAAAAAAAAAAAAAAGTACTCCTTAACATCAGGGCCAGGTGCCAGGTGGTCTGGCTTGTTCCCTTATCTCTGGTTTTGTACACCTCAGCATTTCTCCACATTTGGGATTTCTGTGAGCCTGGTTTATGTACCCCTGCTGTGTGAGCCTAGTCAAGGGAATTAGGGGCCTCCTACCTTTCCCTGCCTATACCTTAACCCCTTCCCTACTCACAGGACAGGACCTGTGGGCAGAAAGAACTATACTGGGATTATGAGGAGTGACTAATTGTAGACTTTTTAATTAGTGGGGGTTAAGGGTAGCTTAAGCCTCTAGGGAATCTGGAATCAAGACTTTCAGGACCTAGAGGCCACAGCTGATGCCAAGATAAGGTTATTATTATTTTTTTTAATTTTATTTATTTACTTGAGAGAGAGAAAGTGATGGAGAGAAAGAGAATATGCACATGAGAGAGCTGGAACAGTGGAGAGGGGCAGCAGGAGATGGAGAAGCAGACTCTCCACTGAGTGGGACCTGTGAGATCGTGACACAAGCCTATGGCAGACACTTAACTGACTGAGCCACCCCGTCAAGAAAAAGTTACTATTTTGTTTTGTTTTTTAAGATTTTATTTATTTATTTGTCAGAGAGAGAGAGAATGAGAGAGAGTGAGAGAGAGCGCGCAGAAGGAGGCAGAGGGGCAGACAGAGGGAGAAGCAGGCTCCCCGCTGAGCAGGGAGTTGGACAGGAGACTAGATCCCAGGACCTGGGAATCATTACCTGAGCTGAAGGTAGACACTTAACCTACTGAGCCACCCCAGGCATCCCATAGGGTTACCTTTAAACATTAAGGCAACCTCGAGTTCTTTGAGAAAGATCAAGTTATGCATGTTTCAGGTATCTATTAGTGGGCAGCAAACTCTAAGGAGATTTTGTTTTAAGCTACAGTTCTTTTGCCTTTGTTTTCCACGTCCACCCTGGGGTGAAGGCAAGGCACAGAGACAGCTAGTTTCAGGCCAGGAAGCTTTTAAGATAATCAGGTAGCTAAAACTATTTATCTCTTTATATATTTTGAATACAAACCCTTTATTGGATATTTCATTTGCAAATATCTTTTCCCATTCAGTAGCTTGCCTTTGGTTTTGTTGATGGTTTCCTTTGCTATGCAAAATGTTTTTATTTATACAACTCAACACCAAAAAAACAAAAACAAAAACAAAAAACAAAAAGCCAAAGAATCTGGCTTAAAAAAATGAACAGAGGACTTGAATAGACATTTTTTTTCCCAAAGGAGACATACAGATGGTCAAAAAACACATGAAAAGATGCTTAACATCACAAATAATGAGGGAAATGTAAATAAAACTCACAGTGAAATACCACCATACCCCTGTCAGAATGGCTAACTTCAAAAGGACAAGATAAAGCAAGTGCTGACAAAAATGTGGAGAAAAATGAACACTTGCACACTGTTGGTGGGAATGTAAATTGGTACAGCCACTGTGGAAAACAACATAGAGGTTCCTGAAGAGATTAAATATAGAAATACCATATGAGGGGTGCCTGGGTGACTCAGTGGGTTAAGCCTCTGCCTTCAGCTCAGGTCATAATCTCAGGGTCCTGGGATCCAGCCCTGCATCGGGCTCTCTGCTCAGCAGGGAGGCTTGCTTTCCCCTCTGCCTGCCTCTCTGTCTATTTGTGATCTCTTTCTTTCTGTCAAATAAATAAATAGAATCTTAAAAAAAAAAAAGAAATGCCATATGATTCAATAATTGTACTACTTCACCCAAAGAAAACAAAAACACTAATTTGAAAAGATATATACACCCCTATGTTCATTCTAGCAAGTATTTATAATAGCTAAGATATGGGAGCAACCTAAGTGTCCATCAATAGACAAATGGATAAAGATGCCACACACACACACACACGCTTGCACACACGCATGCACGCATGCACTGGAATATTATGTATCCACAAAAAAAGATGAGATCTTGACATTTGCAACAAGTATAATGTGAAATAAGTCATACCAAGGGAGACAAATACCATATGATTTCATTCATATGTGGAATCTAAAAAACAAAAGAAATGATTGAGAAAGCAAATGAAACCAGAATCAGGCCTATAAATACAGAGAACAAACTGATAGTTGCAGAGAGGAGGGTTTTGGCAGGATGGGCAAAATGGATGAAGGGGCATGGAGATACAGATTTCCAGTTCTGGAACCAACAAGTAACAGGAATAAAAGGCACAGTAGAGGGCATATAGTTAATGATATGTAATAGAGTTGTACTATGACAGATGGTAGCTACACCTGTGGCAAGCATAGCGTAATATGTAGAGAAGTTGAATCCCTATATTGTACACCTGAAACAAATGTAACATTGTGTGTCAACTATACTCAAAAAAAGACTGCTTACCTCTGCAAATATTATGTATAACAAACTTACTACTTGAAGATGAAAGTGAAACATTAGTCATTCTAAAAAGCAATCTGACAGTATTTAGCAGAATTGAGTATTTGTGTTCCCTTTAATCCAACAATTTCATGAGTTGTTTATATGTACCAGAAAATTTCTCTGGTTTGCATAATAGGTCCATAAGGGACCATGTAACATTTGTTTATTGACTATATTTGTGGTAGTTAAGGGTTTGGAGACAACCTACGCTTTCATCTCCAGAGTAATAAATAAATTAATATTCCATATAGATTCTCTCCAATGCCATGTATTTAGAAACTGTACATAAGATATACCTAAAAAATTAAATAAATATTAAAATATAGTTTTACAAATAAAAAGGAAGAAGCAGGGCAAAGGGTACACAGCACACTTATTATTATAACTTTAAATTTGAGACAAATAAGAAAATATTACTTTAACAGGATATGTCATCATCTAAGGACACACATCAAACCTTGGTACATTAGATGTGGATTTTAAGAAGCATTAGATGTGACTGGAGAATGTAGATTAAGGAGAAATCTAAAACAAAATAAATTCAAGAAAAAGTATGATCTTACACACAAAGATGATGATAATTCCCATAAACTGAAGAGTTTCAAAAATTAGGATCTGTGCAACTGTCACCCTCCCAATCAATGAAAAATTTTAATTTCTTTAAAAATTGGTTATGATTTCAATAAGATTATTATTAATTTCCAAAAGGGAAAATTGTTAGAGCAGAAAACTTTGCATTGTGCCTTTCTTGTGAATTTAATAATCAGTAAAAAAAACTTAAGTTTTTGTAAAAAGATATCCATATTCAAATTAAGGGTAATCATGCTTCATTTGATCAAATGATAGAAAATTATCTGAAGGGTTATGTTGAAATTAGACTACTGATCTTGCTGATTTTGTTTTCTCTTAGTTTACTAGTGTTAAAAATATTGCCTAAATCATGTTAATCTTGTACTTGTTAAATTACATGTCTAATAGTACCCAAATTAACATAACTCCCCTTCAATTTCTTACCTGTTTATTAAAAGCATATGCGCATATACAAAAGGGAAATGGTATAATGAAATAAAAATGTCTTTGGACTCAGTAATACTGGCATTCAAATAAGTTCACCTCTTCTTTTTTTTTTTTTTTTTTTT
>JAQQSY010003512.1:0-12918 GCA_028646535.1 Procyon lotor
GAGTGAGAATTCTAATCAGGACATTCTGACTTTGAAGTAGTTTTATCAGTCTTCTATTGCTACTCTAACAGACCAATACAAATGTATTATTGCATAGTTCTAGAGGTCAGAAGTTTAAAATGAATTTTACTGGGTTAAAAATAAGGTGTCAGCAGGCGATATTCCTTCTGGAAGCTCTAGGAGAGAATCTGCTCCCTTGACATTTCCAGCTTCAAGAGGCTGCCTGCATTCCTTGGTGCATGGCCCTTCCTCTATCTTCCAAGTCAACAGTGTTGTACCTTGAAATTGCTCTCTGTCTTTTTGTCTCCCTATCTCTCTCTATCTCTCTCTCCTCCCTTCTCTCCCTCCTTCTTTCTCTGTCTCTTCCCCTCTCGCTGGGAGGACTCTGCTTCACATCTCCTCTAACTTCTACCTTTTTTCCTTTCTCTTAAAAGGACTCATGTTATTACATTGGGTTCACCAGGATAATCCAGGATAATCTCCCATCTCAGTTCTTAATTTACCATATCCTCAAAGATCCCCTTTTCCCCCTACCACCTGCCACATAAGGAAACATATTCACGGGTTCTGGTGATTAGAAATGGGTATATTTGTGAAGCCTACCACAGTAGGCTTAATTTCTATATATTTTGTCAACTCTTTCTGGCAAGTTGATCTCTTTAACTTTTCCATTAACATTTCCATGAGCCAGAAGCTACTCCTTTCTTGGGTTCCCATAGCCTTCTATTCATACTTCTCACTTTGTACTTATCATATTACATTGAAATTTGCTCTTTTCCTTTCTGGCTCCCCCAGTTGAATGAGAACTTCTCAAGGGTGAGCTTTATGTCCCCAGAACATTACCCAGAATCATGTATATATATAGCAGGCATTACTGAAAGTTGGGTGGATGGATGAAGGGTGAGATGTTTGAAAATCATTGATACCCTATTCAAATATGTGGGCATCCATGGTCATTTTAGATAAATACATTAGTATGGCAAAAAGTATGTGTCCAGTGTTTATATATACCAAAAATGAACACTGTTCTGTGAGATTTGATGAAGGTTTCAGTTCATAGAACCTCTTCCTATTGATGCTTGATTTCTTCAGTCATGCAACACTTGAGTGCTTGAGTGCTACCTACCTACTAAATGGCAGGCCCCAGGACATGACGGTAACTTGCATTCTTGCCATTAAAGAATTAACAGTTTTAAGGACAGACCTATATGAACCCACAATGGATCAGTGCTGATAGGTGTTCTTCTCACATATGAACGGGTCATTTTCCAAGTCCTACTGGAATCCATAAAGATTCTTTGCAAAGCCATGTTTCTACAAAAAATAGAAATATGGGTTGTTAACATCGCTGGGGAGGTAGTATCATTTAATAGTTAAGGACATTCATTAGAAAGCCAGATACTTGGGATTAAGCTCTATCTCTGCTGCACTGGTCACATGATATTTTTTAGATGATTCATTTAATTTTCTCAAATTTCTCCCCCTTATCTAAAGCAAATAAAATCAGTATGTTCGTGTGGATATTAGTCACAATAGCTAAGGTATGGAAACAACAACATATGACAAACAACATAGTTTGTCCCTAGACAAAGAACAAACTAAAATTTGGAAACAACAAATAAATGTTCATCACCAGATGAATGGATAAAAAATGTGAAATATCGAAACATACGCATACACCCAACACACTGAAACATTATTCAGCCTTGCAAAAGGAGGAAATTCTGATACTATAACAACATGGATGTACCTGGAAAACACAGAAAGGCAAATACTAAATGATCTCACTTATACATGAAATCTAAAACAGTCAAACTCACAGAAACAGAATGGAATGGTGTTTCCCAGGGACTGGGAGAAGAATTGAGGACACATTGGTTAAGAGTATAAGGTTTCATTTATACAGAATGAATCAGTTCTGGAGATCTAATACACAACATTGTGACTGTAGCCAACAATACTGTATTGTATACTTACAATTTGCTAAAAGAATAGATCTTGTGTGCCCTCACTAGAAGGCAGGAAGGCAGGAAGGCAGGAAGGCAGGAAGGAAGGCAGGAAGGCAGGAAGGAAAGAAGGAAAGAAAGGAAGGAGAAGGCAAGAGGGAAAGAAAGTGGAAGGGAGGGAGGGGGGAAGAAAAAAAAAGTCAATAGATGGGTGTGCTAATTAGCTAGGTTGTGGTGACTGTTTCATAAGGTATACATACATCCAAACATTAAGTTGTACACCTTAAATATATACAATTTTTGTCAATTATACCTTGTTAAAGCTGGAGAAGAAAGAAAATTTTAACTTTGTAAATAAGCACTAATTATTTCTGTGATGGGGAGAAAACAATAATCATATCAATATAGATTATTTTGGTCTGCATTGTGTCTGTCTATGGATAATCTATTTTAGCTAGTCATTAACGTACGAGTATATTTTTCTAAATCTGGTTGATATTTACATATTTTATTAAGCACAATAAATTCCAGAGAAAATTGAATTTTAAAAAAGTTATCCCCCCTGAAAATGGGGATTATGAGACGTCTATTTCATAGGGATTTTTGAGAATTAGATAAGGTTTATGAAATGCTTTCCTTAAGGTCTAGCATAGTCTTGAATCCAAGAAATGCTAACTTTAATTGTCATTTAGGATAATACTTTGTCTTTCTTTTTTTATGTCAAAAACAACCTGCTATTCAGTGCAACAAAATAAAATTTTGAAGTGTTTTTTATTTTATTTTATTTTATTTTATTTTATTTTATTTTAATTTTATTTGAGAGAGAGAGAGAACAGCAGGGGGGAGAGGCAGAGGGAGAGAGAGAGGGAGAAATGGGCTCCCCATTGGGCAGAGAGCCTGACGCGGTATTCTGATCCCAAGACCCTGGGATCATGACCCAAGCTGAAGCCAGACATTTAACCTACTGAACCACCCAGGGGCCCCCTTGAAGTCTTAACCGAAGTACTACTTACTACCTCCCAGTGTAGCAGGTGACCATTTGTTTTAACAGCCAAATGGATGAACACCAATTGCAGAAGACAATCCACTACTGAGAACAAAGATGACATCCTTAGCTTCCAAATGGAAGAATAAGCCGCAAAAGATGTCTTCTCTGTGTCCCCAGATTCTAAGCTGTAGTTGAAGTAAAGAATGTGGACGAGAAGAGAGAAGACGCGTTGCAGGAGCCATTTTCTCTGTGTCTTTTTCCTGGAATCAACCCTGGTGATAGAAAAAGGAAACCTCCTCACGAGTGATTTTAACTGGAGGATCTAGGATTAGATAGGATGTGGCCCTGCCAATTTGTTCTCAAACTCTAGTCATTAGTAGTCTCAGAGTTGAAAATAAGGTGCTAGGGAAAAAGAGTAATTCTTTAGTTCCTCTGTACCCTGACAAGATGAGGGACAATAGTCAGACCTATAGGAGAGTCCTGAAGGACCCAGGTTGGTCCAAAAAATCTGAACGAAATTGTAGGCAAGAACATGAAGGATGGAGAATGAACCGAAGGCCTCAGGATCAGAACTAAAGTAAGGCTTTGATCATCTCAAGGAACAGAGTAGCTCAGAGCCAATGACCCTATGCCATGAAGGATAAAGTGCCTCAATATACAGGATAGCTCACTCAAGTCTCAGGCAAAACAAGTTGTGCAGATATTTAAGAATGCGCCACCCCATTCCAAAAGAATTCCAAGTATAAAGATAGAATAAGACCAAAATCTATACTTGTTGCCCCTACGGCATCTTGCAGCAATTGTCTTAACCCTAGAACATTTAAACTCAGAAGTGAATTAGTTGGAAAAAGGGAACTTCAAGATGATTCTGTCAGATCTTCTGAATGAGCCTTTTAACCCAGAACTAACAAATAAGGATCTCTGGGCTGGACAGACACAATCCTAGAAAGAGTTAGGTTAATTTTTCTCTCTGGAGGATTCTTGAGTCACACAATCAAAAGGTTTCATAGGAATAAAGTTAATTTTTATACACCTGAGACTGTCACCTTAGGTTCATAACCCACCAACATTTGCCTTACAGTTACTCATTCTCTCCGGCTGAATATGGGGAATGTCTCTGAATTAATCATACTTGTGACAACTGTGTTAAGAAGAGCTCAGGTTGCATTTTATATGGAGTGTATTCTATTAGTACCATAGGCACGAAGCTACTGACAAGATTCACTGGAGGGCTGGGTGATTTAATACAAAGTTCTTGCTTAAGGAAGTAAGACAAGTTGAATCTGCAAGTTAGTCACCGTTTGTTCAGGTGCTCCTCCTCACATGGAGGTCTCTGTGAGAGAAGGGAAAAGGAGACAGAAGGGTTGAGAATAAGATTTCTTCACGTGATGTCTTGGAACCTCCGAGACAACATCTTGAAGTCCAAGGGGTTGCTGTGTAGCTTGGGGGTCAGCAAATTCTTTTCTGCAAAGGTCAAGTCTTTGTTAGTTTGGGCTACTAGAACAAAATACCATAGACTGGTGGCTTGTAAACAACAGAGATTTATCTGTCACAGTTTTGATGGCAGGAAATCAGAAAGCAGGCTGCCAGCATGGTGGAAGGAGGGCTCTCTTCAAGGTGGCAAATGTCTTCTTTTATCTAATCTGGCAGAAAGGGCCATGGAGCTCTCCAGGACCTCTTTGATAAGGGAATTAGGATTTCAACATGTGAGTTTTGAGGAAACACAAACGTTCAGACCATAGCAGGCCAGATAGTAAATATTCTAGGCTTTGTGAACCGTAAGATCTCTGTTGCAAATACTCAACCCCGCTGTTACAGCATGAAAACAACCATAAACAATACATAAGTAAGGGAGCGTAGCTGGGTTCCAATAAAACTTTATCTGTATACAACGGTGAGCAGCTGGAGTTAGCCCAATCTACATCAAAGAAAGTTGCTCTGGCCCCTAGATATGATGCCTGGGGCCTAAAACGTGCACATACTAATAGATTTACCTGTTGCATATAGCAGACGAAGGTAATAGTAGTCATTGTTGATTTTATTTTCTGGGTTACTTAGGATTTATTTCCCTCAATCCACATGCATTTGCTTTGGCTGGGTTCTGGCTCCAGGAGTAAAGAATGCAATGCAAATCTAACCAGTGAGCCCACCAATCCCCCAAGCCATAGCAACTGATGCAAGAATGGGGTGTGGTCCCAACTTGCACAATCAGGATATGGTTTGTGAAATGTTCAACCAGAAAGAATCCCCCAAAAGCAGATCTAGGGATAAAGATTTGAGTGTAAATGGTTTATTTGAGAGATGATCTCAGGAAATATTGGTTGATGGTATCAAGTGGAGGGGAATTGGAGCTTCATCTTGGGGAGCACAGAGTCAGTATAGAACAGAAACCTACAAACTAGTCTTCCAGAGAGGGACACATCTATCCCTGTCAGTCACTGGTAGAGGGCTGCTCCTTGGCATGTTCAGCCCTGTTACCTCTGACCTGTCCTGAGCTCCAGCAGAGTAGATGGTTCAGTCACAAAAGAATAACATCAAGCAAAGAGGTATGGATGCTAGAACTTGGAAGTCAGATTCTGCTGGTCTGAAATAAGACCTAATGAGGATCTGGGTAAGGCATCTACAGCTTTTGCTACCACAGAATTGGGTTAATCTCCTTATTAGGATTCCGGAGGAAGTGGGGGCTGATTTGACTCAGTTTGAGCTCTTGAATCATACTGTGCCTGAAATCATCCCACGGACATTTTAGTTATGTGAGCCAATAATTTCCTTTTGCTTAAACCAGTTTGAGTCAAGTTTCCTACCATATGAATCAACAAGGACTAAATAAAACACATGAGAAGTTGGAATTTATTTTCTCCTGATCCTGATTCATCACAAAGTCTGAAAAATATTTTGAGGTATATAGAATTCTAAAAAGATGATAAGTATAGATATATAGATATAAATCCTATATATCATCTTGATTGTAGATACAGATCAAATGTAGCATTTGATAACATCTGTATGTCTGTATCTACGTACAGGGAAGTGGTACTACATTCAGGAAAGAGGTACATAAATTTGTAGGTTTTTGAATGGTACACAAAAGGTTAAGTAGGAATATAATGAAAGTTCTCAGAGAAGAGTCACCAGATCCCCACAACCCTTCCATCCATCCATAGCATGTAAGCCCAGGAATATCTGCTTCCATGAGATAAGCGAGTGTGTAAGGTTGACCAGCAGACTCGCAGGAGTTATATCATAAAAGACCACTGTCTATTCCTCATAATAACTTACTTTTGTCCACAGTCTTTGTACTGAACGTTTGTCTCTCTTTTTCATTCTTTCTACTCATATTTACTAAATTGAATTAAAGGATTAGAATTGAGACGGTCTGGACAAATAGAAGAGGATCAGAAGATAATAAGACCAGGAAAAACAAATGTTGTCATTTCTGGAAAAGTCAGAGAGTCAAGAGAGTAAGCAAAGGACAACACATGCTTACAAGTGCAAGAGAGGGTCAGGAAAACATTAAAAGAAATTATTTATAATGCCTAAAACATACATTCTGCATTTGTGTGTGTGTTCTCAAAGGAAATGGAATCCATTTCTATTATATTTTTGTTCAGATTACTATTTCATTCAATGTGATTTGGGGCTGATCCACACTTACACAAGCTAAATAAGTGTGTGAAACCCTATTGAATCTGTGACCCATGTGGTCAGTCTATGGTATCTTATTCAGGAGGCGCAGTTCAACAGCCCAGAAATAAATTAAGCTGGATTCCATTTGTTTATTTACCATTTCTGTAGGATTTGTTCTATGCCAGCCACTATTCATTCCACTAGTGATTGAAGAGTGAACAAACTAAACAAAGTGTCGTGTCATTGATTTTACAGAGAATGGAAAAAGACAGATGATAACCCAAATAAAATGTATGACCAATTAGATGATGATAAGTGATAGGCAGAAAACACAACAAAATAGGATTGAGAACACTGGGAAGGGAGGGCCACTTTGAGATGATGACTTTTGTCCAAAAGTGTGAAGGCAATTGTCTGAGGGAAGAGGATTCCAGGCAGAGAGAATCGCAAGTGCAAAGGCCCTGAGGTGGGAGAGCACTGGGCCTTTCTTAGAACTATAAGGAGGCCAGTATGATACTAGAGAAAGGGTCAGTCAAATTTTTCTGTGAAGGACAAGATAGTAAAAGATTTCAATTTTGAGGGACATACAGCATTCACAATAAGCACTCAGCTCTGTCATTGTGGTATGAAGGCTGCCACAGACAACAAGCCATAGTTTTCTGGCCCCTGGTATAAAAAAAAATGAGCATGCGTAGTGATATCTGAATGTGTAGGGTCTTATATATCATTGTAACAACTTTGGATTTTACTTTGTATATTACTCAGGGCTCCCCCCAGAGAAACAGAACCAATAGGGTGTGTGTGTGTGTGTGTGTGTGTGTGTGTGTGTGTGTGTGTGTAAATGTTGAGGGGAGGGAGAGAGATGATAAGGAATTGGCTCAGAAGATTCTAGAGGCTGACAGGTACTGAAATGCATAGCTGCCAAGCTGGAGACCCAGAAGAGCTGATGGTATAGTTCCACTCTGAAGACCAGCAGGCTCAAAGCCCAAGAAAAGGCACTATTTTAATTTCAATCTAGGAGCAGGAAAAAACATGAGGCCTCACCCAATTTGAAGGCAGTCAGGCAGAAGGTATAGGAGGGAATCCTCCTATTCAGGGGAGGGTCAGTCCTTTTGGTCTAGTCATAGCTTCAACTGATTAGATGAGGCCCACCCCTACTAGGAAAGGAAATCTGCTTTATTCAGTCTACCAATTTAAACGTTAACCCCATGCACAAAGACCCTCACAGAAACACCCAGGATTATGTTTGAACAGATATCTTGGTACCCTGTGGCCCAGTCAAGTTGACACATAGAATGAACCATCACTATCACATTTTATATGAGAAGAGAGCCACTGAAGGATCTGGGGCAGTGAGATGGCAGGACCTAATTACATGTTAGTTGTATCACTCTAGCTGTTTTGTTGGGCCGTTTTAGGGCAACCAACTATAAGGCTATTTCAATATTGTAGGCAATAGATAATAGTGGTTTAAACAAAGTAGTAGCAATGTAAGTGGTGAGAAATAATCAGATTGGTTTTGACAGTGGCACTGACTGATTTTTCTGATCAAGTGATATTAGTGTGAAAGAAAGACTATAGTAGGGTAGACTCTAAGACTTTGTCCTGCACAATTTAAAGGACCACATGGTCCCCAAATGAGATAGAAAAGCTACTTTAGGGAAAAGATTAGGAATTCAGTTCTGAGCAGGTGATGTTTAAACACTTATTAGATATCCGAGTGCTAAAGTAGAAACAATGGTCTGAACATGTATCCCCCAACTCCCAACCCTGCCAAACTCCTGTGTTGAAATTCTGACCCCGAATTTGATGGTATTAGGAGGTAGGGATTCTGGGAGGTGCTTAGGTCATGAGGGTGAAGCCCTGGTAGATCAGATTAATGCTATTATAAAAGAGACCCCAGAGACCCTCACTCCTTCCGCCATGTGAGGATTCAGGAAGAATATACCAGCAATGAACCAGGAAGAGGGATCTCAAGAGAAAGTGACCATGTTGGCACCTTGATCTTCAACTTCTAGCCTCTGGAACTGTAAGAACTGATGCTTTTATAAGCACCCTGGTCTGCAGTATTTTGTTAGAGCAGTCTGAATGGACAAAGACAGTAGGGCAGGCAGCTGTATGTACTTATTTGAAGTTCAAAGGGAAAGGTCCATCAAGTAAGGAATTCATGAAATAATTCAAGAGATTCTATTCAAAAGTTTCCACATTCACTATAACCCCTTTCCTCTTCTCTCTGCATTCTTGAAAGTCTTTGGAGCTCTCATTTGCCCACTGTTCCCCTCCCCCCCACCCTGCCCTGTGCATGCCCAGCCTTCCCTCTTCTCCATGGCTTCACTGTGGAGATTTACTGAATCTCTCACCAAGTCTTACTCCCCCGTTGCCCCTCTGAGGGGTCTGCCTTCTCTGCCCTTTACCAGATCTGCATCCGCAGATCTCCCAGCTGGGGAAAGACAAGTGATGGATTACAGAGTCGAGGGACAAAGAGAGAATTTGGGCTGGACATGATCCATTCTTTTCAAGGTCTATGAAAATAGGATCTATGGACATCATGATAAATAATAGCAATAACAATTCTGTATGTGTGTATATCAGCCATAAGTGGCTGATGTTCATTATTTCTATGCTAATTTAATAGAATCATAGAATTTTAGAATTTTATCAGCTCTGGAAGTTCAAAGATCATTTTGTCCCACCCTATCTTTTATAAGTGAAGAAACCAAGATCAGTAGCTGTGAACTAATTTGCCTGAGCTTCACTTTTTCTCAGAAAGCTACTCCTCTGTTAATCACCATATCAGTATAATGTGTATATGGAGGTATGTCTAATTAGCATAACTTATAGAACATCTGCAACATGTAGCTTTATGAAAAAAGCATTATGAAAAGTGTTTTATATTCACTATTTCATTGAATCTTCACAACTCTATGAAGTAGTTAAATGAGCCCAGTTTTACAAATGAGTATCCGAAAGGCTCAAAGATGTTCAGTAACTAGCTCTTCACCCAGCTAGGCAGTGAAGGAGCCAAGTCTAGGAACTTGTCTAGTGCCTTTACCTGCACAAAGCTGCCTTCCCATCATGAATCATCATTTGTGTTGGGGTAAGGGTGAGGGGTAAGGCTGTTCCATGATAGATGGTAATTTGTTCTCTCTCAATCCATTTCAGTCTGCCAAGGACACATTTGGGTGTCCCAGAGATTGAGCTGGCATGCTTCATAAGCTCTGACTTTCTCCCAATGACTTGGCTTTGTCTTCATTCATAGTGTTGTTCTTTTACCGGTTTGTTTGCAAGAATTTTATGTCCTACAAGTGGGAATGGTGGTAAGAGGGAGATAAACAAAATAACTGTCCTGTTCTAAAGAGAGAAAGGAAGTGTGCACATAAGAGAGAACAGGCAAGCCCTATTAGCCCAGGATGACAATCTGAAAATCAATTACAAACATGAATTTGACACGAACAAGTGTTAGGACCTGCTAACAACAAACATAAGGCAGTAATCGTTGCCCGCACTAAATTAGCTACTCAAATCAAGCTATAACTACTTAAATCAAGCCACAGGTCTGCTCCTCTTACTACGTACTGTTTTATATTTTCCAACCATATAATTTCTCCCAGGGTGAGTTCTAAAATATCCTCCTATAGAAGAGGTTAGGAAAGAAGTCTTTATTCTTCTTACTAAGGAGAATTTGCTAGAAGGGAAAAATGAAAGGTAACAGAGCTTTCTCCAGGGACACAAACTTTTATTTTTAATTTAGCAGATGCTAAATTCATGTTTTCATTTATCGCTCTTTCTGTTTTATGTGCTCTACTTTAAAAGTCCTCCCTCCTTTTGTCAAATCTATCTCATTCTTTGAGACAAGCACAAAGGTAAGGAAAATTGGGGCAAATACAAAAAGAACCTTTGAATCAGCCTGATGTTTTCATTTCGTTTGGAAAAATGTATGGCATCCACAGATTATATCCCCAACTTTCCTACATTTTCTCTCGAAGGTTTGGATAAAGAGAAGACAATAATTGTCAAGATAACACATTATTACTTCTTGAAATAGACCAGAGTTTCTGTCTCGACACCGCTGCTGCCATTTTCA
Source organism: Procyon lotor (assembly GCA_028646535.1). NCBI lineage: Eukaryota > Metazoa > Chordata > Mammalia > Carnivora > Procyonidae > Procyon > Procyon lotor. The sequence goes on from JAQQSY010003512.1 coordinate 10,646, forward strand.
CCCAGATAATTCTTTGCTGTGGAGGTTGTCCTGTGTATTGCAAGGTGTTTAGCAGTGTCCCTGGCCTCTACTTACTGGATCCCAGTAGAACCCTTTCCCCAAATGTTTCTGGAGAAATGACTGATTTGGCGGCTAGGGAAAGAATAAATGTGTCTAATGTGTCACATAGTATCAGAAAAAAAGGAAAGTTATAACAATATACACACACAAAGTCAATGACGGGGGTAAGTCAGAGGAACACAGTAAACAAAAAAGAGCCCTCCATGGCCAAAGCTTCTGGAACAATTTGAGCATCAAAATAAAGTGACAGTGGATTATTCCCCAAAGTATAAACCCTGTATTCATGAGTTTGTATTGATATAAGTAAATTATTGAACAAATAAATAAATAAATAGGGATAATAAAGTCTCCTCTACAGAAGAATTTGAAGTGATCTATGTAGATACTCAGCCTCCAAGGAGGTCGCGTGTAGCTGCATGGAGTGACTTCCTTCTGAAGATCACGGTACATAAAGGGCGATTTTAAAAGTAACTTTCCAGGGAAGAAACCTAGCAGACATTACTCAGCCAGGTGATCGAGGTGATCATCCACAGTGATAAGTCATGGTGACACTATGTACCTTTGATATGACATGATGAAAATCACCCTTTACTTCTGTGTTCTTCCTTCCAAAACCTATGACCCTGTTCCAATGAAGGCAAACATAGATTAATCCAAATGGGGTGATGCTCTACAAAATATCTAACCAGCACTCCTCAAAATTCTCAAGGTCCTCCAAAACAAGGAAAGTCCAAGAAACTGTCCCAACCCAGAGGTGCCCAAGAAGTCAAATGACTAAACAGTATGGTATCCTGGATGGACCCCGGAACAGGAAAGAGACATGAAATCTGAATAAGGTATAGACTTTTTTTTTAACAGTGATGTATTGATATTGGTGATTAATTGTTACAAATTTACCATATAATTTATTAGCATGAGAGATATTTTTAATAGGAGAAACTGGATATAGGTATGTGGAAGCTCTCTTACTGCTTTCAAATCTTTTCTGTAAACCTAAAACTATTGGAAAATGAGAAGCTAATCCAAAGCAGTGTCTCTTGATCTTGGCAAATGTCCCCTTGGAAGCAAAATCACCTTCAACTGAGAACCATTGTTGTAGAGTATCTGGGGTCAAGTCCCACCTCGACCACTTTCTAGCTGTGTGGCCCGTGGAAAATTCCTTAGCATCTCTGAGTGTCTCGAAAATCGGGATAATCATAATACCCACCTCAGAAAATTGATATGAGGATCAAGTACGGTACTGTAACGTGCAGACTGACACTTAATAAACACTTGATAAATGTCGGCAATCATAACACTAAGGACGATCATTATGATCAATTCACCTTGTGTGAGTGACACACAACTAACACGTTCCTATTTGTTGCTAGCCTAGCAGCCTCTAGGGAAAAGAAATGATTTTGAGGGCGATTTGAGTTTAGACAAATCTCCTTTTTTGCCTTGAAGAACAGAATGTGCCTTTTGGAAAATGATAGACTTCCCTGGACCTGCAGGCTTTCTCAGGAAAAGCCCAGACAATGATGGACAGCAGTGTTTCCTGCCCTGATACCAAGGCAGCCCCTGCAGGCTGCGTGAGATTTACTTTGGTTAGACTCATTTATTGAATCCCAGGGTGAAAAACGCAGCGCGATGGCGGGAGTACAAAACCATCTGTCTCGCTGGAGAGGAGAAGGCACCACTACACGAGGAGCCAACCCCTGATGCTGGATCTGTTTAGGTGAATCATCCCTGGGGAATGTTTCCAAACTACCTTTTGACTGCTTGATACTGGGGCCTTTTTTTTGTTTTTTAATTTTTATTTATTTATTTTTTCAGTGTTACAAGATTTATTGTTTTGCACTACACCCAGTGCTCCATGCAGTACGTGCCCTCCTCAATACCCACCACCAGGCTCGCCCAACACCCACCCCCCTCCCCTCCCAAACCCTCAGTTTGTTGCTCAGAGTCCACGGTCTCTCATGGTTCATCTCCCCTTCTGGTTTCCCCCCATTCACCCCTCCCTTCCTTCTCATAATGCCCTCCATGTTTTTCTTTACACTCAGCACGTAAGTGGGACCATAAGGTAATTGGTTCTCTCTGCTTGACTTATTTCACTCCGCATAACCTCTTCCAGTCCTATCCATGTTGATACAAAAGTTGGATATTCATCCTTTCTAATGGAGGCATAATATTCCATTGTATATATGGACCATATCTTCTTTATCCATTCATCT
>JAQQSY010003513.1:0-12917 GCA_028646535.1 Procyon lotor
CCCTGCTGATCATGTTGCCTCTTCTACCACAGCTTCTCCTTTTGTGCTTCTCCTTTCTGCAGCTGCTCTTCCATTTTCAGATTCTGTCTTCACCTCAGCTTCCCCCTTGTTCTGTCCTTGCTGATCGTGCTGCGTCATCTTCTCCTTTTCCTGTGCTTCTCCTTTCTGCAGCTGTTGCTCCTTTCACTGACTCTGCCCGCGCCTCTGCTTCCTCCTTGTTCCGTGCTTGCTGATCGTGCTGCCTCTTCTGCCTCAGCTTCTTCTCTTGCGCTTGTCCTTTCTGCAGCTGTTGCTCCTTTTGCTAACTTCACCCCTTTGCTTCCTCCTCTTTCAGTGGCTGCCGATTCCACTGCTTATATCCTGATCCTGCCCCGCTTTTCCTTTCCTACGGTTGCTTTTCCTGCGTCTGTTGCTCTTTCTGCTGATGCTGATTTCCCTTCTGCCGTGTCTGTTGATCCAGCCACTCTTGCTTCTCCTTGCTATTTTACTTTTTTACACATTATTTCTGGCTTCCTTCGAACTTCACTTTTATATGGCCCTCAGTGGCTACTCGAACCCTGACAGTGCCTTATGGCTCCACTCAAAAACTCCAGTGTCTCATCGTGTCGTTTTCCAATTAGGCCCCTCCTTAAAAAAAAAAATATGTTAAGCCATGTACTGTGTTGGAGATACCTCATTAGCCTGGGGATTAGCTGTGCCATAGGTTCCCACCTCTGGAGTGGTCAGCTGTGGCCCAGGCTGCAAGTCTGACCACTGGGGGGAGGGGGCCATAGGCACTGAGGGACTTCGTGGTCCTTTGAAGGGACTGTGCCCGAGTAGGCAATAGTTACCTCCTTTTCTGGAAGCGGATCGAGGGGTGAGTGAATGAGTAATGAGGCAATAATGTAGATCAGTTACTCTTTTTAGAAAGTTGGATGAAGCGCCTACAGGAGAGGACGGAAGACGGTTAAGGAGTAATGTGGAATATGTCTATCCAGACAAGAGGGGGCAACGGGAGGCAAATTAGAGAAGAACGGAAGGAGCAAATGTCTGTAACCGACGGGGTTGAGATCGAGCACAGAACCGAAGGCCTGACCACGACTGAAGCTGTACTACCAAATCATTTGAAACTGGACAAAGGGAAAGCTGGCATTTCCCCCTCCCACGATGCTGTCAAGGTGTCTCATTAATTTTGTTTCCTCTCTGTTGCAGGTCCCGAGTCTGTGCCTCCTGCCCTTCTCAAAGTCGTGATGAAACCCATTGCAGCTGTCGGAGCAAGCTACCAATATCCTCCCGTGAACTGGGCCGCGCTTCTCTCTCCACTTATGAGGCTGAACTTTGGTAAATATCGAGTGTTTTCAGGGCTTCGGACCCAGCTTTTACGATGTGACCTGAGTAGAGGAATAGATTCTGGGTCACAATCGGTGGTGACTGGGGAGACCTTGGGGATCTTGAGGTTTGTCTTCTTGGATGGAAAAGCTGGGTTACTTCCACTGAGCCCCTTTTTAGATCGCTGAGCCTGAGGAGGAGGAGGTCTAAAGACACAGACCAGATGCGCTCATCAAAACAGTACTTGGCTGACGTGTGGCTGTTGCTGCCTGTGTGGTGCAGGTTCGAGAAAGCCCGGTTAGGTGGTCATCAGACTGCGCATTGAGAGCCCTGTGGCACGGAGCTGTAGTTTCCTATTGCTGCTGGAACACGTTACCACAGATTTGGTGGCTTGAAGCGATGCAAACTTACCAGCTTATAGTTCTGCCGATCAGAAGCCCAGCATGGTTCTTGGCCAAGGTCTCGTTCTCTCCTCAATGCCTTGAGGAGTGCTATGATCTGAGTGTTTTTGTCCCCCCCAAATTTCTATGTTGAAATCCTAATCCCTTAGCATGTTGGTACCTGGGGCCTGTGGGAGGTGAGTAGGTCATGAGTGTGGAGCTCTCATGGATGATGGGAGCCCTCATAAGAGAGGTCCCTGAAAGCTCCTCAGCCCCTCCCGCAGTGTGAGGACACTGCGAGCGTTGACGTTCTGCAGCTGGGACACAGGGGTCCCCCAGAACCCAATCATGCTGGCACCCTGATCTTAGACTTCCAGCTACCAGAATTCTGAGAAGCACATTTCTGTTCTTTATAAACCAGCCGGTCTGTGATATTTTGTTAAAGCAGCCTGAGCAGACGAAGGCGGGGAGAATCCATTTCTCTCCCTTTCCCAGCTTCTAGAGGCTGTCCACATTCCTTGGCTTATGTTCCCCCGCTTTCTTCATTTTCAAAGCCTGGGACAGAGAGCCGGTCACACTGTCCTCTTTCTGGTTCTCTACAACCAGAAAAGATTTTCCACATTAAAGATTCCCGTGAATAACGGGTCTATTTGCATAACTCAGGATAATCTCCCCATCTCAGTGGTCCTTAACCTCAATCACATCTGAGAAGTTCCTTTGCCAGGCAAGGTAGCCTAACATAGTCACACTTCCAGGGATTAGGGTGTTGGCATCTTTGAGGGCCCTGATTCTCTTTACCAGATACTTTGTGATGAGAGAAAGAGGGAAAGCTCATCTCTCATTCATCCACCACAACCTCTTTTATGATGTTAGCAGATGCAAATTTAAGCCCATGTACTTGCCCCCCCATCTCATGAAAAAGAGTGGGGAGAACAATTTTTTAACGGTGCTGTATTATTCTGTGTGTGTGTGTGTTTGCAATGACTGCTCTATTTTTTTATAGTAAGGTGCTCACATACAATATGCAGAAAAATTTATAAACTGTAATTTATGTTCAATGGAAAGGATAATCAAAGCTGATTTTGACTTTACACAGTTTTTTCACTTAAATGCTTTCATTTGAACCTAATATCTCTCTATATGATGTTACCATACCGTGTTTCTGGAGATTTCGTTTGAGAAGTATGTTTTCCTGAGCCTCCCCTGTTTTTGTGTGCTGTATTAAAAATGTTCGTGTTGTAGTAAAAATCCTTAGAAAAAAGAAGAAAAGATCTGGTTGGGAAAATATGCCTGTTGATGGGAATCAGGCTTAGTAAAAGGCTGGATCGTAAGAGAACGTGGCTACATTTTTAAGTCCTTCCAGACATAAACAGATTTCTCTGTCTGCAGAATGCAGGGTGGAGAGGAGGGGGAAGCAGAAACAGGAGGTTTATCTAGAATTTTCTCAAGTTTTTTTTTTTTTTTTTAAGATTTTATTTATTTATTTGACACAGAGAGAGAGGTCACAAGTAAGCAAAGAGGCAGGCAGAGACAGAGGGGGAAGTAAGCCCCCTGCCGGGCAGAGAGCCTGATGTGGGGCTCGATCCCAGGACCCTGAGATCAAGGCAGAGGCTTTAACCCCCTGAGCCACCCAGGTGCCCCTAGAATTTTCTCAAGTTTTTGATAGTATTCGATTCTTTAGATTTCTTAGGACGTCGCAAGAGAAATTTCCCCTCTCCTGCCAGTGGGTACAGTCTTTCCTTCACAGTGGGAAGGTCACTTGACAAAACTTTTGGTTCACTCAAGTGCTGTTACTGGGAAGTCACACCAGCAGATGCTTTGATTTGAGACATGGAAGCCTGACAATGAGTCCAAGAAGCAGCTATATTACCCATATTCTTGTCTTCTCTTGCAGGGGAAGAGATCCAGCAATTGTGCCTTGAAATTATGGTGACACAGGCGCAGTCATCCCAGAACGCGGCTGCCCTCTTGGGACTGTGGGTGATGCCACCGCTGATCCACAGTCTGAGTGTATGTCGCATTTAAGGGTGTTGGGCAGCAGGCAGATACGGTTCTTTTGGGGGCGGGGAGCGCTCATTTGGGTGTATGTCCTCAAAGTCAAGAGCAGACAGATGTGATTTTGTAGAACTTGGGGGCTCAGCGGTAGCTGGCCAGCAGTCTGGGAGAGTGTGTGATTCAGAATCCTGCCCTAGCCGCTGGCGTTCATGCTTTTCGGCCCCCATGGATTACAAAAAAGGAAAATGATGGTCAGTGATGTTAAAGTTCCTTTCTCCAGATCATACAGCTAGAAAATCGTGGCGTTACTGAAATCTCAGTTTATTTATATGATACACAGTATGTTGGTTCAGTAGGTATTAAGAGAATGGCCAATCCGTATATGACCCCTCCCTTTCACAGAACAGGCAGCAATTCAGGTGGGCCCTAAAGGCTTCGTAGGGTTTTGTTAGGCATCAAGTTAGAGGCACCGGGGCGGGGGCAATGTAGTGAGGAGAGTAGAACATCTCTGCGAGGGGGTTTGGCTTGAGCAGAGCGCTGAGGAAGAAGTGACGTAGCCCAGTATCTATGAGAGAAGGAGCCAGCACCTTCCTGGGTATGGGATAAGGGTAAGTAAGAAGAATGGGGTAAGATTGGTTCAAAATGTGAAATTAACCAGTTGTATGATTTTGAGTCTATTCCAAGCTAGTACTAAACCAAACCAAACCAAAAAACCCCCCACATTCCATGATCCCTTAGAGGTTTACCAGTTGACTCTTAAGTGATCTTCTTGTGACTCTTCAGGAAGCTTTAATTCCTTGAGAACAGTGCAAAGTTCTCATATTTGTTCCTCGGTCTTTTAACTTCAATTCCTGTCCGGTCCTTTTTTCTTTTAAGCTCTGCTACATATTCTAGTGCTCTTTAATTGAAGGGGGACGTGACTGAGGGCTGCGTCCTCTCCGTCAGCAATTACCACGAGCTGTGTGCCCCAAGCCCCGCCCGTCCAGCGGCCAGTGCCCGGTTCTTGCTAGGTCCCTGCTGCTTGTAAGCACTCAGTGAGCATTTTCAGACAGCAGACTGAATCTCTCTTCAATTCTGGCGGATTTTTTTTTCCAACCTTGAGTTATAATTTATAGTCCATAAAGTATGGCTGTGTTAAGCGTATGAGTTCTGGGACATTTAGACATTTTCGTTCATCACCAGTAATATTTCATCACCCCCAGAAAGTTGCATTGTGCCAACATGTAGATGATCCCCATGCCCAGTCTCAGACCCAGGCTAGCTCTGATCTGCTTTTGGTCTCCATAATTTTTCCTCTTTTTAGAGAACTTTCCAAATAAATTTCAATTTCATATAAGCTTTTGAAATTCTTTAGAAAGGAATCATATAATATGAAGTCTTGCGTGGACGGCTTTTCTCACTTCTGAGAAGTAGATTTTTTTTGTTTCCCTTTTACAGGCGGATAAACTGAGGCACGTTGCAATTAAACAAAGTTTATATTGCTAATAAACAGTCCGGCTGACTCCAAAGTCTGTGTCTAAGACACTGTTCTGTGAACCCCTCCTTCCTTTTGAGCCGGGTATACCTCGAACTGCCTGTTTTGTTTACCTCAGAAATCCTTCTAGAATTTAGTTATCCTTACACTTCCCTGTTACTTTCTTGGCATTTGTCCATGGCTGTGGACTCTCTTATTATCTACATTAATGAACAAAGTTTGTGAATTCATTTTCCTAATTATATCCCTTCTCATTTACAAAAAAGATCAGGAATGGCATGTTCTTTCCAGTGAGCTGTTTGACTACCTCACGCAGCCACACTGATACTTGAAATTTACTGGCCTGGGTCAGGTTTTCATTCTTTTTTTTTTTTTTAAGATCACTTCTTTCCGACTCGCTGCTCCTTTGGTAGCATACCCATATTCCTAAGAACTTCTCAGCCTCCTCTCTTACCGTGTCTGGCACACAGCTATTTCGAACCGTGCTCCCTTTCAGCTCTCATGACCTCCAGGAAGCCAAGGTCATGTCTGCATTTCTGTGGTCAGCAATGGTCCTGGTGTGGCTGTTCTTTTGATTTCCTTACGCTTCCTTGAAGAAGAAACCAATAATATCAAGTATTCTGATGAGTCCATTTCCTGCAGATGAGCCTTTCCTCTTCAGGATTTTGTTTCTTGCCAGAGAACGTGACCTTTTTACACTGAAGAGCGGCTGTCATGTATGTTGAGAAATAGCACAGTATTCTCCTCCCTGTAAAGACTCACGGCTTAAGCGCAGCGGTTCACGGATGCCATTTATCCCCACGAGTCACCGTGGGTCACAGGTCCTTGTAGCAGCAGCCAAAATTGCATGCATCGGTGGCCCATTGGACCATGAGGCTGGGGGATCTATGGGGCGAGGAAGTAACGTGAACTTTTCTTCTCTCATCCTACCCTCAAACACAGTGACGACCTCGAGGTTTTGAGCACCGTGAACCCAGACATGCCTGTTTCTGACCTCTTTTCTGTTGCTTCCAGGTGAATATCAAGAAGTACCTCCTGGTGTCTGTGCCTCTGTGGGTAAAACACGTCTCTGAAGAACAGATCCGCGGCTTTGTTGAAAATGTCATGGTGCCAGTTTTTAAAGCGACTTCCCCACCTCCCCAGTCTGAGTTATGCGCGAGTGCCCTGCAGGGGCTGAGTCAGGCCATGAAGCTGCCCAGCCCTACCCACCACCTCTGGAGTCTGCTCTCCGAAGCTACTGGAAACATTTTTGACCTTCTGCCAAATAAGATTCGGGTGAGGAACAAAAATATTTACATTCCTGACAATTTATGTTTGGGATTTTTGAAAGCCCTTTTGGCAAAGCAGGGAGGTGTATGTTTTAAGAATGTGGCAGGAAGGCTAGGAAGAAATAACCACATTTTTCACTAAGAATGTGTTTGCTTCCAAGATCTAAATTGAGGTTGAATATTTAGAACCAAAGTTTGGAGTGAGCTTAGACATCGGGTTAACCAGTGCTGCACCGAGAAATACGCCCTGGGGCCTTTTACCAAAGGCAGAAGATGAACAAGGCTCAGAAATGCGTCCACGTTGCACCTGGGGACTCTTTAGGCACAATGTCCAGTATTTTACTCATATCAAGTGACATTTTCCTAGCCTTTCCCCTCCCCCAACAGATTCCTGAATTGTAGTTTTACAAAGAAATTAAAAAATCTCTTTGGAACGATGGATTCTGATGAGAGGAAAAAAGTAGAGCCACACGAATAAACAAGTACAGCCAAACAAAATAATAGGAAAGGCGGTATTTTGTTCTTTTTTTTTTTTTTTTAAGATTTTATTCATTTATTTGACAGAGAGAGAGAGAGAGAGAGAGATCACAAGTAGGCAGAGAGGCAGGGGGGGGGGGGAGCGGGCTCCCTGCCGAGCAGAGAGCCGGATGCAGGGCTTGATCCCAGGACCCTGAGATCATGACCTGAGCCGAAGGCAGAGGCTTTAATCCACTGAGCCACCAAGATGCCCCGGAAAGGTTTTTTTTTTTTTTTTTTTTATGTTTTTTAAGTAAGCTCTCTGCCCAACGTGGGGCTTGAACTCGTGACCCTGAGATCAAAGGTCACCTGCTCTACTGACTGAGCCAAACTGCCCCAGAAAGATGTTTTTTTAATGATAAAAACTGGCCGTATATTTGGTTTGATTAACGTCTCATAAGCTACTGTTCATGGAAATAAGTAAATCTAAGCATTCTTCAGAACGTTGAGACTATATCTGTTATGTTACGTTGTGTTTTGACATCTTATGATTTTTCTTTACCAGAGAAATGATCTCGAGCTCTATGTCAGTGTAGCAAAATGCCTCTCAGAAATGACAGATGATGAAGCCATTCGGGTCACCCAGATTACGGAGGTAAGAACATATCTATATATTTATTTCCATTATTGAATGGGGGTTACAATTAAGAGGTGACTACAGTATCCCTTTGACCAAAGCTAGTTTTGCTTCATATTTGTAGGGGATGATTTGAGGAAACTCTGTTTTCACTGTGGGATCTTGTGTTCAGGCTGGTGGTATGGATAGGTAGATAGATGAACAACTCTTTAACCTCATTCCACTTTATCAAGAACATTTTAGTGACACCTGTGGGCAAACATAAGTACAGGACAACATCTTCAATAAAAATCCCTAAGAATGGGAATATTCTGGCTGAAGAACTTTCTGGTGCATGGAAGGCATAAATAAGTAGTTCTTAAATTTATTTTCTTTCATCTGGTACTTATTATCCTTTTGTAATGAAGAAAGGTGGCTATTTGTGCCCAGACACAAAGTAATCAACAAGTACTCCTTTTTTTAAAAAAAAGATTTTATTTATTTATTTGTCAGAGACAGGGAGAGAAAGAGCACAAGCAGGAGGAGCAGCAGGGCAGAGGCAGGGGGAGAAGCAGGCTCCCTGCTCAGCAGGGAGCCCCATGTAAGACCCGATCCCAGGACCCTGAGATCATGACCTAAGCCAAAGGCAGATGCTTAACCAACTGAGCCACCCAGGCGTCACAACAAGTACTCCTTATACCCACACCCAAAGGACGAATGAGTAACATACCAGTAAAGTTGCACATTTAGCTAGTATAATATGTATCTTGTTAGATTTGAATTGCCTATAAATAGTGAAGGATTTTTTTTTTAGTATAAGTATATCCCAATGGATATACTTATACAAATGGCAACCCTACATACCAGATAATAGCAAAGGTCTAGAGAACTGTGAGTCCTCACCCAGCTGGTGGACCTTTTACCATTTATTTTAAAGGTCCATTGAATCCTTGAATATCTGCATCGTGTAGCAGTGATTCTCAAAAGGTGTTCCCTGGCGAATGGCGACTGATTAGACAAGAGAGTTCTGGATTCCCACTTTAGGTCTACTGAGTCAGAGGTGTGGCCCACGAGTCTGTGTTTTAACAGGTGATTGTGCTGCATCCTGAGGTTTGAGAACCCCTATTAGAGTATTGGAAATATCAGCATTTTGGAGATTAGTTTGTTTTAAGCGAAGACCAGCAGTCAAAGGAAATGCTTAAGAGAATGGACTCTGCTGGGGTCTGAAATCCAGCTCTGTGATTTACTAGCAATGTGACCTTGGTTACGTTTCACAATCTCTCTCTGCCTCAGTTTCCTTATCTATAGAAGGGAGACATTAACACCTACCTCCCAGAGTTGTTTTGAGAGTTACAGTGACTTAATCCATGGTAAGTTCTTAGTACCTGACATAAGGCTAGTTAGTACTCAGTGATTATTTATGATCCTTATGATCACATTCATGTAATTTATTATATCCTATTATTATTATATTCATGTAATGTAGTTGGAAGTAATGCATATAATTTCCTTCATGGTACCTGAAGCTGAGGGGTGCTGTGTTACTCACCCAGGTTCTTAAAGTACCAGTTAGAACATTTTTGCTAGAACTTACTGAATAGTGTTCTTATGTCCCCAAAAGAATTAGTGCGCTTTACTGAGGTCAGTGTCTTCTATTCTTTTCTGGAAAGAATAAGGTAGTGAAGGGCTCAGACTCCCTGAGTTTCAGTTCTTACTCTACCACCTCAAGCCATGTGACCGTAAACAAGTTACTTAACGTCTGTGCTTACAACCATCCTCTACAAAGGAAGAAGGATGGTCGTAATCTGTGTAGGGTGGTATGAAAATTCAGCGGTCCATACAGGACTTCTCACACTCTGTGGTCGCAGGACAACTTTAATGTCTTAAAAATTGTTGTGAGTTCCAAAAGACTTTAATTTAAATGGGTCATATCTTTCAATATTTACCATATTAGAAATTAAAACTGGGAAACTTAAAAAATATTTACTGGAAAGTAGTAATAAACCCATTGCATCTTAACACAAATAAGAACAAATTCTGAAAAAATAAATAGAAAAGTGGCATGGTTTTCCGTTTTTGCAAATCTCTTTAATGTCTGGCTTAATGGAAATGTCTTTAATGTTCAATTCTCATAGCTGCTGCCTCATTCAGGCTGCTGTGGTGTTATTTTGATGAAGTGTGTGGGGAAGATCTAGCCTCATACAAATATGTCGGTAGAAAGGGAAGAGTGTGTTGATAGTTTCAGATAATTATGGATATCTTTTTTTTTTTTTTTTTTTTTTTTTGATGTTGAAATAGAACTCAACAAATGGTGTTTGCTTCAGGGTAGTTGGCAGTAAGTGGAGTCTGAGTCTCTATCAGTGAACCTCACATAGTCTGTCATATTGAAATCCATTGGTCCGACTTGCGCTCCGGGTATGATATCACGAAGTCATTTGGAAAATACTGAATCACTGAGTTTTGAAAATCTTCCAAATGTTGATGCATCTCATTATACAATATCAAAACATCACATTTGTTAAAATCATCAGAAAAGTCTTATGTACTGGGAGGCTGCCAACTCATAGTAACAAATACAGTTTTGTTTTTTTTTTCAATTTTTCAAAATTTTTCAATTTTCACTTGAAAGCTCAGATTTTATCATTGGCAACAAATACTGTCAAGTATTTCCTTGAAGTGACAGCCTCACTTTCTTCTATTAAAAAAAGAAAAAGTCTGTCAGATACTCAGTTTGAATAACCATCGTCGGTCCATCAATCATCCTTCCGAGTAGTTAGTGTCCTGTAAAATGTGGCTATTTCAGTTCACAGCCCACACTTACGAGTGTTTTTCCTCGAGACAACCGTAGTACTTGGCTATGCAGTAGAAGTCCCTCATGCACGCTTGCCATTTTATCATCCCTGCTGTTAAAAAGATGTGTACTCGAGGGCGAAGGTTTAATGAAACTAATAATTTTTATTGCTTATAAGGCTATTTTAAATAAAAGTCGTTTAAAAAAAATTGCAAGTGACCGTGAAAAATACAGTGACTCTTACTGTGGTTTTGGTGCTATTGTGAATATACTGTGACCTCACAGAGCCTCTAAAAGGGTCTCGGGGTCCCTCGGAGGTCTGTGTACTGCACTTTGCGAACTGCAGAATTAATACGTGTTAAGTGCTTAGAATGGTGCCTAGCACGTAAGTAGCGTGTTTTTTTAGTCATCATCATCATCATCATCATTATTATGTGTGTATTTGTACAAAATATCATCACCAACTAACTCCTGAAATCACTGACAGTCTTTACGAGAAAACAGGAGGTGACATTATAACCCTCTATCTGTATGTACATGTTAAAATAAAGCACGCAGGCAGACAGGTCCCATGCTGCGGGAAACGAGCGGTTTTAGCACTTGGAATAATAATCAACTTTCAGCTCACCCTTTGTGTTTTGCCCTTGCCCCGAGGTTTTATAATGACTTCAGCTAATTTAATAGTAACCGAACAATTTGCTTTTTTGCAGAGCAGCCTAGAAAAGGCTGCCTTTGTCAGACTGTACTTGGTCTCTCAAGGACGATTCCCCTTGATGGGCTTGATGGAGATCCTCGGCGTGGCTGTCCAGCACCGGGAGAAAGACACCGTGGCGTGGATGGTGCTGCACAGCCTCTACCAGGCACGGATCGTGAGCCACGCCAACACAGGTAAGACCAGCCTGGGGGGCCCGGCAGGACCAGAAGGCTCTGCCCACCATCCCTTATAACCTGTAATTGTTTCCTCCACTAAAGAAGGAGTTTAGTACTTCATGACCCAGGCAAGCTCTTGTTACCCCAAACAAAGAGTACCTTAAATAAAAAGACCAGTTACAACTCAGCAACCCCCACCCTGGGGCTGGAAATAGATTCCGTGGGTGATTTTTATATCGTCTTTAGCTCTCCCGGCCCTCGAGTCCATAAACGAGTGTATCGGGCTGATTCTGCCTGCTTCCATTTCCCAACCAGGATGTCCATCGGTTGTGCCTGGTATTTTCAGGAAAATGACTTCGAGGTGGTTAAATAAACAAAAAGAGGGGGGCGCCTGAATGGCTCAGTGGGTTAAACCCTCTGTCTTCGGCTCAGATCATGATATCAGGGTCCTGGGATCGAGTCCCGCATCGGGCTCTCTGCTCGGCAGGGAGCCTGCTTCCCCCTCTGTCTCTGCCTGCCTCTCTGCTTACTTGTAATCTCTCTGTGTCAAATAAATAAATAAAATCTTTAAAAAATAAAAAATAAAAAGAGGAAAACGGCGACAGCAAAATTAAGTTGTTATTCTCTAGGAGAACTTCTCAGGGGTGAGGGAAATAAAGTCGGGGCTCCCTCACTACATCCTCAAGCCAGAAGCTCTAGGCCTGCAGCTCTGCTGATGAATCATATGGTGGAACTTTTAGACCCTCGTAGACCTTTAGACTTGAATAATAACGAGCTCCCCCTTTTCTCCTCCTTTGCCTTTGGTCTCATTGCTTTTGGCCTGCAGTGAGGCCTGAATGGCACCAGCTTCAGTAGGATCGGGTGTGTCGGGGAAGCCCTAGTGACTCCAGGCAAGTTACTTCTATTTCTGGATTTTTTATATGTTCCTCAGTTCTTGATGAGGAAAACTGGCAGACATAATTGTAATACCCTTTTTGGGACTAGGTAGGAAATTTTGATTTATTTTCCTCTTTGGCAGTTGAGATGGTTGTCTCAGCTCTGCATCAGTGCCTGCCCATGAAAAATGAACCTGTGATGAAAAACTAGGTTTTTTTAAACTCTAAGTCAAAAGCATATTTATCAGGGAGAAATCCAGTAGGTATTCCCAAGGAAGCGTGAAGATACGAACTGAAATAAATCTGATATTGCCTTTGGTTTTAACTAGTTGGCCTTGTTAGGTTCCCGTTTTCCTCTGACTCCCTGAAATTTGACAGCCTTCCCAAGGAAGCTTCACTGTGCTGAGAATCCTCATTTTTAAAAATAAAAAAGGAAGGATCGGTATGTATTCCAGTGTTTGTTCTCCAGTTACTGTGTACTAGCTGGTTTTTATTTTCCTTCTGATGTCTTTGGGTAGGTGTTCTCTTTGATTTTGGTGTAAAATGGGAACACGTAAGTAAAGGAAGACCATGAAAACAACTAACTATCCAAGAGTCAACATTACTGGCTCGCTCGCATGTCAGATTTCTCCGAGTGTGCTGAACCTTGACAGAGAAAGTCAGTGCATTTTATCACCACTAGCGGGTGCGTAATTTTGAAGAATAAATGACCTTTTGAAAATAAAGTCATCTGATGTAAATGGTGTCCGAGAAAACTCCTACAAAATCCCAAGTCTCAGGTGTGGCAAGAGGATTTGCGACTGCTTCATGGAATCCTCCTCAGGTGTTCCGCTTTAGTAACGGTGGCCAGTACTCATCTGTTGTACATTTCCCAGGAAAACTGC
>JAQQSY010003514.1:0-12917 GCA_028646535.1 Procyon lotor
TTAGCATAATTCCCATAATGATCCATCCATGTGGTCATAAATGGCAATACTCAAAAGGAGAACAATATCTAATTTTTATGAAGGCAGAACTTTGGGTCTGTTTAGTTGGAGCTAGACCAGTAAGGATCACCTGACTCACTATTTGTTATTCATTTACACCCCTAAGCTCCAGTGGGGGCTTTGTGCTATGCTCCTCAAGTACCTGGAGCATGGACTTGTCTAGAAACACATTGAAATTTTGCCTTTAGTGGACAGCACTGTGCTCTGCACTTGGAAACTGAAGCAGATGTCCTGGGTATAGTTTGTATGGCACCATTTTGAAGGTTAGAAACAGATGGCCTTTTCTTATGCCACATGCTATTTATTTCCCAATAAAATTTTTATAAGCCATTCTATATGAATGATACAAACTAAATTTTCAAATACAATCTTGATCATTTAAAATTTTAATCAGAATAGAGATCCAAGTCACTGTGATACAGTAATTTTAATGGACTATTGATATATTTTCTGTTCATGGGAAATAAATTTTCATTTATTTTTAAAATTTATTTATTCATTTATTATTTATTTATTTATTTATTTATTTTTAAATTTTTAAAAAAATTTTTAATTTTTTTTTAAAGATTTTATTTATTTGACAGTGAGAAACACAGCGAGAGAGGGAACACAAGCGGAGGGAATGGTAGTGGGAGAAGCAGGCTTCCTGCTGAGCAAGGAGCCTAATGTGGGGCTCGATCCCAGGAGCCTGGGATCATGACTTGGGCCGAAGGCAGAGGCTTAATGACTGAGCCACCCAGGCACCCCCCCCTTTTTTTTTCTTTAAAGATTTTATTTATTTAAATTTTTAAAAATGGTTGCCGTATGGACTTTTATTCTATACAAATGATTACTAGATTAAATATTTATCTGTTTTTAACAGCTTTATTGCGATATACTCCTCATACTATACATTTCACTTATTTAAAAAATATAATTTAATATTTTTTAGTATAGAAGGCTGTGAATCAACATTATCTAATTTTACAATATCTTTGCCACTCTAAAAAGAAACTCCACTGGGTGTTATATTCAAACAATGAATCATGGAACACTACATCAAAACTAATGAGGTACTATGTGGTAACTAACATAATAAAAAATTATAAAAAATAACATAAAGTAAACAAAATAAAATAAAGAAACTTCATACCTGATTTAGTCACTTCTCATTGCTCTCCATCACCATCACCAGCAGTCTTAGGCAAATATAACCTACTTTCTGGTTTTTTCTTTTTCTGTTTTTTAAAGAGATTTGAGATCAAATTCCAGAGCATTGAGGGCAGGGGGGAGAGGGGAAATGTGAGTCTCTTAAGCAGACTCTTTGCTGAATGCAGAACCCAATGTAAGACTCAATCCAGGGCACTGAGATCATAATCTGAGATGAAATCAACTGTCCAAGACTGAACAGACTGAGCCACTACGGGGCCCCCAAATCTACTTTCTTTCATTATAGATTAGCTTGTCTAGACATTTCATTTAAAAGGAATTATACAATATGTTTTCTTTTTTAACCTCTTTTTTAACCTTTTGAGGAGCCATCACATTGTTATCCAAAGTGGTTGCATCATTTAACATTACCACCAGCAACTTATGAGAACCCCAATTTCTCTGCCACCTCACTAAAACTAGTTACTGTCTGTTTTTTGTTTGTTTTGTTTTGTCTTTATTTTGCTTTTTTAAAATTCTAGACATTCCAGTGGGTGGAAAGTTTATCTCAGTATGACCGAGGTTTGTGTTTCCTACTATCTAAAGGTGTTAAACATCTTTTCACATTCTTTTGACCGTTTGTATATTTTTTGTGGAGGTATAGTTTTTGAGATATATTGCCAGTTTTTAAGTTGGGTTATTTTTTTATAATTAATTGGTATCATTAAGTTCTTTATAGAGTCTGAAGTCAAGTTCCTTTTCAGATAGATACATGATTTGCAAGTATTTTCTCCCAATATGTGGGTTGGCTTAACACTTTGTTGATGACATAATTTTCAGTACAGAAGTCTTTTATTTTGGTGAAATCTAAGTCACTGTTCTGCTTTTCTTCACTAGATTTGTTAGGGATTTTTTTGGTAGTAATGCAATTCTTTCTCTGAGACAAATATTACATATAATGAATTGCAGGTCTTTTAAGTATATGGTTTGATGAGTTTTAATAAATGTATGTACTCACATAGCCATTAACAAATTCAATATCTAGAATACTTTCATTAACCCAGAAAATTCTGTCATGCTCCTTTTCAGTTAATTCCCTCAGATGCAACTATTGTTCTCATTTCTATCATTCTGTCTTAGTACTGTCTATTCTATAGTTTCATGCAAATTGAATCACACCACTTACTAATAGTGCATGGTCTCTCTTTTCCAGGATTTATCATACTGACAGGTATATCATTAGTCCATTACTCTTCTTAGCTGAAGATTATTCTCTCTATCCTTCCAACTTCTGCTTTTCAAGTGCAGTGTGTTTGCCTTTAATGTGATTGTTCAATATGGGTAATAAGTTCATCTTATTATAGTTTACGTTTTTGTCTCCTTTATAACTTATTTCTTTCTTATATTTTTCTGAGCTAACTGAATAGAAGGAGTTTGTCTAATATTAGATTTTTGTCTTCTTAAGATTTTTTAGATAATAGATAATTTTTAGAGCAGTTTCAGGTTCACAAGAAAATTGAACAGAAGCAATGGAGATTTCCTTCATCTTTTCTGATTACAAAATAGGCAGAGGGATTTTTCCAAAGACACACAAATGGCCAACAAGTACAACAAAAGGTGCTCAACAGCACTCATTCTCAGGGAAATGTATATCAAAATCATAATGACAGTCACTTCACATCTGTTAGACTATTATTGAGAACACAAGAGAAACAAAATGTTGATGAGGATGTGGATACAAAGGATCCTGTGTATATTATTGAATGGTATGTAAATTTATACAGTCATTATGAAAAATAATATAAAGGTTCCTCCAAAAATTAAAAGGAGAACTATGATCCTTCAATCCTACTGTTGGGTATATATCCAAAGGAGAAGAAATCATGATTGTGAGGGGCTATCTGCGTTCCTAGGTTCATCATTACTCACAGTAGCCAAGGTGTGGATACAATCTCATCTGTGACTGATGAATCAATATAGGAAATGGGAAACATATTATTCAGACTTTAAACAGAGGAAATTTCTGCCCTTTGCAATAGCATAGATGTGGCTGAAGGACTTGATGCTAAGTGAAACAATGTGACACAGGAAGAGAAATATTGTATGATTTTCTTTATATGTGGAAATGATATAGTTCAATTTACAGAAGCAGAGAGTAGAATGGTGATTATCAGGGGCCAAGGATTGGGGGAAATGGAGAGATGTAGGCCCAAGGGTATAAGAACTCAGCTACATAGAATGAATAAGTTTCAGAGATCTAATATATATCATGGTCACTATTGCTAACAACACCATAATGTATACTTGAAATTGCAAAAAGGATTGATGTTAAATGAAATCTTCTTACACACACACATACACACACACACACTGGTAACTATATAGAGAAGACAGATGTGCTAATTAGATTGTGGTGATCTTTATACATTGTATGTATATAAAAAATCAAGTTGTTCAACTGAAATATGTACATAATTTTTGTACGTTAACATGTCAACTTTGGGACACTAGTGTAGCCACTAAGCTTTGTAATATCCCCAAAAGCAAAAAGTAGTGAGAACACTGAAAACATGATATTTTAATGTATTTATTTTAAAACAATCTTTAACAGGAGGAAACTATTGGTATTGAAAAAGTTTTCCAGGTAAATAATGGGGAACAGCATTAAAACTGAAATGGAACCTTAAAGCAGTTACTAAGGATCTGGTACACTTGAATATACTGATATAAATAAATTTTTTAATTAATTAATTATGTATTTAAGGTTTTGTTTAAATACCAGGTTGCTAACATACAGTGCAATAGATGCTACAGGTGTACAATTTAGTGATTCAACACTTACATGCCACACAGAGTGCTCATCAGAAGTGTACTACTATATGCCCATCACATATCTAACCACCTACCCTCTGGTAACCATCGGTTTGTTCTCTATATCTGTTTGTTGATTTGCCACCCTCTCTCTATTTTTTCCTATACTCGTTTGTTTTGTTTTTTAATTTTCACATGAGTGAAATCATATGGTATTTATCTTTCTCGGACTGACTGCTTTCGCTTAGCATACTACTTTCTAGCTCCATCCTTGTCATTGCAAATGGCAAGATCTCATTTCCCATTCTTGTTGATGATTGAGTCTTATGCCCTTTCATATACCATATGCCAAAACATACTATATATTTTCCAATTCATCATTTGATGCACACTTCAGCTGTTTCTATAATTTGGTTATTGTAAATAATGCTGTTATAACCTTTGGGATGCATGTATCCCTTTGAGTTAGTTTTTTGTATTCTCTGAAATGCATGAATTTTCAAAGTTCATGATATAACCACCAGTATGCATCTATTCCAGGCATGGTTGTGAATCTGCTCTGCTCACTATGAGCATCAAATTCTATTGACAATTCTAACTTGACAATACACACTACCCCTTTAGTAATAAAGCACCAACAGAGAAAGAAAATGGCTTCTTGCTGCAAAAGAAAGTTCTTTCAAACTCCATTAACTAGATACAAGGATACTGAATATTTCTGAATGCCTCTCAAACTTTCTTTTATTCCACTGATACAACACAATTTCAGATGAAATTATATTCACTATTTTCCTTTAAGGTTGCTTCTACTTTTCTGTATTTCAATCTTGGAAAATATGTTGTATCTATGGTGTATTGTAAATTCTTATTTAGTCTCGATGGCACAGATAATTTTTACTTCTTTCCCTCTTAGAGTTGCAGAAGTCTCTTGCTGTAGCCCCTATTTAACAATCACAGAAATTAGCTGAATATCATGAGGGCTTTGTAATACTACCTTTAGAAAATCCCACACATAATTCCTCTGTTATCCTAATAGTCAAAGGAAACATTAAAGAAATTATATAAGAAAAGAGTTACAGGGGCACCTGGGTGGCTTAGTGGGTTAAAGCCTCTGCCTTTGGCTCAGGTCATGATCTCAGGCTCCTGGAATCAAGTCCCGCAGCGGGCTCTCTGCTCAGCGGGGAGTCTGCTTCCCGCCCCCCTGCCTGCCTCTCTCCTTACTTGTGGTCTCTCAAATAAATATATAAATAAATAAAATCTTTTAAATAAATAAGTAAGTAAAATAAATAAATAAATAAAATCTTTTTAAAAAAGAAAAAAGTTACATATATTTATAAATATATAGCTTTTTGGCCTTTGGTTAACTAGTATGAAATTTTTTCAAGATAAACTAATGATATAATGAAAAGAACTTCTTGACATGAAATTAGCTCTTTTGCTCTGAACTTGCTGAAGAGAAAGCAGGATACCTTATTTGAAATGTGCTTTAGAGAGAATTACAAGTCATAGAGAACAGGTCTTTCTTTCTTTCTGGATGTTCAGTGTTTGAACAGTTGTGATTGTATAGATATCTTTCTTTTTATCAAACCAGAGTGTAGACTGAGATGTGACAAGTATTTCATAATCCACAATGTCAGACTTGAGCTCTCAGGAAAAGTAAGAACCAGGCTGGCATTATGAGGGAAGCTACTAGTTTGAGGACAGAAGTACAGAAAAAAGAAATGAAATCAGTTGCCTTATGTTAGAGTGCATCCAGCAAGTCAAGATATACACTATCATATTTGATATGTGTACAGATTAAGTAATCAAAGTCCTCAATTCATCTTTTGTTTTCTGAGGTAATTTTGATATGCCAGAGCTTTCTCATGGCATTTTTCACTTCTGCATTCCTCAGTGTGTAGATGATTGGGTTGAGAAAAGGGGTCCCAATAGTATAAAATACGGCCACCATCTTGTCCATGGGGAAAGTGGTTGGGGGACGTGTATATATGAATATACATGGACCAAAGAATAAGATTACTACGATGATGTGAGAAGTGCAAGTAGAGAGAGCTTTTTTCTTCCCTTCTCCACTATAGTTTCTCAAGGAATGCAAGATAACAATGTATGAGATCATCAGAATTACAAAACTGCTTGAGCAAATGGCCCCACTATTAGACACCAACAGTAGGTTGATCACATATGTGTCCATGCAAGCAAGTTTCAACAAGGGCTGCAAATCACAACAGTAATGATCAATCAAATTGGGTCCACAGAAAGGTAGTCTTAAGGCCAAGATAATCTGAGCTATAGAATGGATAAAAGACCCTATCCATGCAAGAACAATCAGGATGGTGCAGACCTGACGTCTCATGATGGTTGGGTAATGTAAAGGTTTACAGATGGCCACATAACGATCAGCGGCCATGAGGATAAGCACAAAGATCTCCATACAGCCAAATAAATGTAGGGCAAAAACTTGAGTCATGCACTCATTGTAAGATATGATTCTTTTTGCAGAGAGTGAATCCACAATTAGTCTGGGGGCTGTGGATGTTGAGAAGCAGGAATCAGCAAGGGACAAATAAAATAAGAAAAAGTACATGGGGCTCCCAAGTGTCCGGCTGGACTTGATGGTCACAATAATAAGCAAATTCCCTACAACCGTTCCCACATAAAAAATGAAGAAGATTACAAATACCATTTTCTGTCTCATGGGATCTTGGGTCAATCCTAACAGTATGAACTCAGTTACGCTGTTATTTTGTTGCATTATTTCAGGCATAGTGGATAAATGGAAGGTTAGAAATAATTAATCTACAGACAAAAAAGTATTATGAAATGACTACTCCATATGGATCAAATCCATATTATTGATCATGTACGTGTCAATTACCAGTATATAAACCCTTACCTTCCATGTTGTTTTCTTCTGAATAAGGTGGGAATCATATTTATTCACAATCTATTCACCTGAATGCTTATGGAAACAATGAAATATATCAATAATAAAAGATTACGTGATTCTTCAGGCATAATAAACATCAACTTAGGTGGTTAATGGTTGAGATGGTATCTTTCTGAAGTTGAAGTCTTTCTTTAGTTTATTGCAAGGACCTATTAAGACAGAATGTTGCCAAATGGAGAAAACTTATGTATGATTTATATAATGCTCTTTCACACTATTTGAGCCTGGTAGTTCAGTTATAAAGTATCTTCTAGTAAGTATTCTGAACAATCAAGGAATGATGTAGAAACTTTTGATAGTTTTTTCCATAATGAAACCTAAAGGAGAGATAGAGATGAGAGAGAGAGAGAACAAGAGAGAAAAAATATTTTAGCAGTGAACATTCAGTCATTTGGTCCAGTCTATCATGAAATTTATTTTAATCTGTTAGTTTGACTATTTATTTCCTGTACTTTAACTTTCAATAATTTCTAATTGTTTAGAGTTTTAAATTCAGTCTCTATCATAAACTTTTTACATTTTTATATTATTCTATGTTGTCCCAAGTTAAATTCTTCACTTTGTTCATATTTTAATGGGTCTTACAGCATATTTTTTGAGACACAAGGAGTGATTGAAACTAAAATGAAGGATAAATAGAGAACATTTGGCATGAATCAAATTTTTTTTTTCAAATTACATGTTATTTTAAGTACCTGGGATTTAGAAAATGAGTTAAAGAGGTTCCAAGTCATAGCTGAAACTTTTCAGTAGAATTCCTGGAATCTATTTTTTGGAGTGTCCAATACCCTGACTTCAGTAAGACAAGATAGAAACAAGAATGGAACTGATATTTATTTATATATACTAAAAAGTGGAATAAACCTTTGCCATCCTATTTACATATATTTTCCAAATAGTACCACAATAAAATGCATAAGTGCCAAGGCATTTAAGTATATTTACATCATGTATTACAGAGAAAAGTATAATTTTTTTCAAATATAAATGGATTTCAGAGATCAATCTTTAAAAGCACAATGAATAGGGTGCCTGGATGCCTCAGTCAGTTAAGTGTCCCACTCTTGATTTCCACTCAAGTTGTGATCTCAGGGTTGTGTAATTGATTCCACAGCTGGGCTCCATGCTGGGCATGGAGGCAGCTTAAGATTCTATCTCACCCTCTCCCTCTACCTCTTTCCCTGTTAGGTTCTCTCTTTCTCTCTAAATAAATAGACAAAATCTTAAAAAAAAAAAGTGCAAATGAAAATTGACCAAAGCAGCTGATTTCAAAAGAAACTCTTCTTATTAAACGTAATTTGAAAACATTATCAATTTCATTCATAGAAAAATACATTCAATTTAAATTCTAATTATATATCTTTCCACGTATCATATTAAAGAAGTGACCCTTTGATATATGTATCTTAACAAACACAGATTAAAATGATGTAGGAAACAATTGATCTAACACATTTTAAGAGGAGTTTAAGGGGGTATAATTTCTTGGGGAGTTATTTTCAGCATTGATATTTCAATGTCACATAGACACAAGTCTAGCATTTCTATTTGCTGTAAGTAATCTCACTCACAGGCACAAAGACAATCACAGCAGTCCTGTCCATGTTGGCAAAAGGTAAGAAGAGAGCACTTCAATGCCCATAAGAAGGAAGATAAATGAATCAGGGATGGTATTTTATGCAAAAATCCCCCCCCCAAAAAAAGGAAGTGGATATATATGCAATGCTTTCTAAAATATGTTGAAAAGTAATAGAGTTCTGAACTGTATGCTAAGAATGGTAATATTTTCATTAACTCCAGAATAATATATATCACACACACACACATGGAATCATATCAATGAGTTTTATTTAAGAGAGCACAGGGATAGCATAATATTTGTGGCCTCAGGGTGTGGAAATTGCATTCTTGGAATCAAAGTTAGGTGGATTACTTACTTTTTAAAATATCCCCTTTGGTTGTTGAAAATATGTCATAATGATGCTGCATTAAAAATAAATCTTTTAAATACCTTCTCTTAGTAGATGGTTTATTAATCACCTTGGTGTATTAGTGGTTCATAATAACTGTCTTCTGACATAGGCTGCAGGGACAGCAAGATTCCTAGGACCAGAGTAAAATTTAAATGTCTGTGTAAAGAGGGTGAGTCACTGTAGAGATAGTTCTGGACTCACGACTCTTTACCACATAATGCCCTAACCACGCTGCCATTCACTATGATTTCCCTGCACTCTTAGGAGTTTGCCAAATATGCTCTTTGTCCAACTCTTCTGCAAACAGGAATGAAAACTTGGTTTCTAAGAGTTAAATATTATAAAAAGATATCTATCTCTCTATCCACCCATCTACCTATTGATATATGCTGTATTTATCATCTATCTATCCATCTGTCAACCATCTATCATCACCTATCTATCATTATCTGTCCCTCCAGACCCATTGATCTATCTATATAATAGAGATATAGATGAGATATTTGTATAGTTCCCATAATAATAGATATAAGAAAGGCTTACATTCAAGGAATCAACATAAGAGAGGCAATTTTTATCTGTTTACAAATTTATCATCTAGGGAAAAAGTATTTATTAATAAGCATTCATAAAGTGAATGAAAGATTTAGGAGAATTTCCTATTGATACAATCCAATAGTTTTCAGTCCCATTCAATACTCAGTTACCACTGAAAAGGGAAGCCTGCTCCATCCTAAGTAAAATCATTATCTTTACGGAGCATTTCTTTGGACACTCAAATAGATATTATTTCTATTTCCTTATCTCTCCACTGGGAGCTGCTATGCATTTCTATTATTCTGTCTTCTCAGTTTCAATTGTAATCTATGTCTAGAAAATTCCCTAAAATTTCTATCCTTCCACAAATGGCTTTTATGTGTTAGATACACACTGTGGCATTGATCAGATTAATTTTCTGTGAGTTATATACACAGTTATGTTAATCTGTAACACAAATCTTAGCAGCTTCAGTAAGAGTTAATGTGAAGGTTAGGATGTTCAGTTGTCCTCCTTACTTCTCAAGGTAATTTGGCTACTCTTTGCTCAAATGAGAATTAAAAAAAAAAAAAAAGTTTTCTAAAATTCTGTCTGATCTCTTTTGATGTCACTGAAGCTCAGGTTCTCACCTGCACGCCTGAACAAGTTGATCCTGGAATCATCTCACACTTTCTGAAATCAAATCTCACTCGGAATGTTGACTGGAAAATGCTTCCCTTTTGCCTTTCCTGCAGTAGTATTTAAGGATGAATGATGCAAAATATAGAAGTCTGGAGAAGGTAATTCCCTGAAGTCTCCCTTCCTTTTTAATTAAGAATCCTGAGCTAGAATTAGTAGAGAACTTAATCCTCAATATGTATTAATAGGTTATGGGAAAAAGGTGATCCCTTTTTGAAATTAAAGGTGATTGTTTGGGCCATAAAGGACGTCTTTTGGCTAGAATAAAAAAATAGTGATTAACTAGTGATCTAGTGGCCAGGACATAGTTCTTGATACCATTATCCAAGAAAATAAATAGAACTTCTTAAGTAAATGGCTGATTCTAGGTCTAGGGCAGGACTGCATAAGATGAACTGGAGCATCTTGTAGTGCTGGAAGGTAAGGAAACGCTAACACACACACACTGGGATGAGAATATGCCAAAGGGATGCAAGAGCAATGGGAAGAGCCCCTGGTGACAAAAGTTGGAAAAAAAATTAAGGAACTAATAAATGACACTGAATTGAAATATAACTCATAGTTTGAATAATCCACAGGTTCGTAATGATATTAAGCACTTAAATAAGTAAGTAATCAATAAGGGAAATAGACAAATCTCCCATAATAAAGGAAACCTTAATGATTTTGTAGTTACTCATTCTCAGAGGACTGTAGGGTAATTCTCAGTCCCTTATTTGTAGAGTGTACACAAGTGAGTCCCTTTCAAAAGGCTCACTGTGAAGTGGGATGGAAGGAGTAATTTTAGAGAGGAGAAATGTGACAAACGCTACCTTAACAAGGTGATCAAGGTTAACATCAGTGATGATGAGTCACAATGAAAGTATGTATCCCCTGGCATGATCTGATGCAAATGGCACTTTCCCTCTGTGATCTTCCTCCTAATAACCCATAACCCCATCCAATCTTGAGTAAAATATAAAAAAAACAAGTGAAGGTTTTAATATAAAACATCTTACTAGTTCTGCTCAAAACTGTTAAGTTCATCAAAAACAAGAACAGTTGAGCAGAATTATTGTGATGGGCACTGAGTTAGCTATAGAAATGTAGAATCATTATTTTATACACCTGAAAGTAATAAAATGCTGTATGTTAATCATACTTGAAATAAATAAGAGAATATCCAGAGCAACTCACTGTCTGTAGGTACTGAAGAAGACACATCAACTGAATTTAATGTGGTATGCTGGATGAGATTCTAGAGAAGAAAAATGTCATTAGTGAAAGTAATCTGAATAAAGCATGGTTGTTAGTTAAAAATAATGTGTTCCCATGAAGTTAATTATTTGTGAAATAATATAGTCTTCTATGTAAGATGGTAGCAGAGGAAACAGCACAGAGCACAGGAGAAATCTCTCTCTTTTTCACAGGCTGATCATGCAAATATCTTTGTTTTCTTCCCTTTCTTATTACCTTATAATGAAACTGAAGATAGATTGAATTTCTGCCATAGCATTTCAGTATTTTTATTTTCCATCATAGTATTTAACTAACTAAATATCAAAGGGAAAGTAATATTCACCAAACTTTTACTTTGCCTTCTTCTGGAGGTTTTAGTGCATTTTCACTTGTATGCAGGATAGTTGTATGATGTTAGGTGGAATTATAACCATGTATAATCTTAATTTGGAGATTAGGTATGATTTATGTGTATATATATATATATATATATAATTTCACAAGTAAATACAAGACAGTTTCGAGCAATTTTAAGCAGATTATCCACATAGTATGTGTGTATATATACTATGTGGATAATCAATGGACTACTATTGGTTAATTTTATGTGTTAACTTGTCTAGACTACAGGATGCTCAGATATTGGTCTGACTATTGTTTTTGGTGATGACTATGAGATTTTTCTGGATGACGTTAACTTTTGTATTGGTAGACTGAATGAAGTAGATAGCTCTTAGTAAAGTGGTTCCTCGTCCAACCAAATGAAAGACTGAAAATCACAAAAGACTAACCTTCCTTGAGTAAGAGAGGATTATCCTGCCTGAGAGCCTTCAAACTGAACCATTAGCTCTTCCTGTCTGATGGCTTGCACTCTGACACAGTAACTCTTCCTGATCTAAGGAGCCTCCTGCCTATGGACCTGAACTGGGACATCAACTTTTACTGGTTTATAGCAGTTTCTGTTGTTTACACTCAAAATGGGACATTGACTCTGCAGATTTTGCACTCTCCAGCTTCCATCTAAACAAAAGCCAATTCTTTGTAACAAATCACTTTGTGTGTATGTGTATGCACGTGTGAGTGTATGTGTGTTTGTGTGTATACTCTGAAAGATGGCACATTTTCATGGATCAGGAGACTCAGTATTATTTAGAAGGCAATAATATCTGAAACAATACACTTTTTTTTTTGGAGGTCTCATCTTTTTTTTATTAACATATAATGTATTATTTGCCCCAGGGTACATGTCTGTGAATCGTCAGGCTTACACATTTCACAGCACTTACCATAGCACATACCCTCCCCAATGTCCACAACCCAGCCACCCTTAGTTCGTTTCGTGAGTCTAGGAGTCTCTTATGGTTTGTTTCCCTCCCCATCCCTTCCTGTTTCATTTCTTTCTCCCACCCCCACACAAACCCCTGCCTTGCCTCTCAAATTCTTCATATCAGAGAGATCATGTGATAATTGTCTTTCTCTGACTGACTTATTTCGCTTAGCATAATCCCCTCCAGTTCCATCCATGTCATTGCAAATGGCCAGATTTCATTTCTCTTGATGGCTGC
>JAQQSY010003515.1:0-12916 GCA_028646535.1 Procyon lotor
TCAGCTGTGAAGAAAACAAACCAGAATGAAAGAATAAATTCTTACTTTCTCAAAAATTTTACCCATGGTATACCTGCTGAGAATCATGGACCTCAGCATTGCTTTTTTTTTTTTTTAAGTTTATGATGAGCTTAGCCACTTTATATGCAAGATGCAGGTTTCCTCCACTATCCAAAAATGGAGTGTTCCTATGAAAACTTTCATTGGCTAAAATGGTTACAATGAAGAGGCAGTTACCATTTTATAAAAGCAAAAAATCCGCGTAGGATTTCTTTCAATTAACAACAACAACAACAAAGGCACTAATGTAGTTCTTCCGTAAAAGCAAAATAGTGTTAAGCGAACTTTCAGATAGCAAGGGAAACCTATATTTCAGTATTGTATAGATGAAAGAGTAAAGGAGGGAAGTAAGACATGTCAAAGTGTACGTTGAGTCAGACTCACCTTTGGCCAGAGACTGTGAAGTCTGCTGGGCCACAGGGGCCACAGGTCTCCCTTGGATATGGCTTCCTCACGGCTCCCAGAGAAAGCCATGAATCTACTCACAATGCTGTGCATTCCAAAGGCAGGAAGGGTTGAATCTATAGTCTTTATATTTATATGACTATCCAGAAAGCACATGGCAGTTGTTTGGGGAACATTTTTTACTGTACTGTATATCTGTTTTTAATATAAGATATATATATATATATATATATATATATATATATATAATTTGTGTATTTAAAAATATATAATACATATATATTGTATGTAAACTCTACATAGATAAAGTAACAGCTTTATCAAGATATAATTCACAAACCATACAATTCATCTGCTTAAAGTATATAATTTGAAGGTCTTCAGTATTTTCATAGAGTTGTGCAACAATCACATTAAAATTTTAGAGCATTTGCATCACCTTACAACAGCAACCCTGTACAGATCAGCAGCCATTCCTTACTAAACCCCAATTCCCCATTCCCTAGGCAACAATTAATTGACTTTCTATCTCTATAGATTTGCTCATTCTGGGCATTTCGTATAAATGGAATCACAGTATGTGGTTTTTTGTGCCTGGCTGCTTTCATTTAGTATGTTTCAAAGTGCATCCATGTAGTAGCATGTATCATTACTTCATTCTTTTTGTAGTTAAATGATATTCCACTACATGGATATGCCACATTATATTTGTCCATTCATCAGTTTATAGACAGTTTGGTGGTTTCACTTTTTGGCTATTATGAACAGTGCTTCTCTGAATACTCATGTACAACATTTTTGTATGGATATATGATTTTAATATCTCTTGGATATATACCTAGCAGTGGAATTGCTGGATAATATGGTGACTTTATGCTTAATCTTTTGAGCAACTTCCATACTTTTTCAAAGTGGTGACACCATCCCCAGAACTGTATGAGGGTTACATTCCCACCAGCAAGGTCTAAGAGTTCCAGTTTTTCCACATCCTCACCAATATTTGGTGTTGGTTATCTTTTGATTATAGCCATCCTAGTAAGTACACAGGGGTGTCTTGTGGTTTTGACTGGTGTTTTCTCTTGATGGCTAACAATGTTGAATATCTTTTAATTTGTTTATTGGCCATTGGCATTTCTTTTGGAAGAAATCTATTCAGATTCATTGCTAATCATTCAATCTGGTAGGGTTTTTTGTATTATTGAGATATAAGAGTTCTTTATTCTGAATATAAGTCCCTTATCAGCTACATTATTGGCAAATATTTTCTTCCATTCTTTTCACTTTACTGGTGGTATCCTTGGAAGTGTGAAAGATTTTAATTGTGATGGAGTCCAATTTATCTATTTTTTTCTTTTGTCACTTGTGCTTTTGGTGTCATATTTAAGAAGACTTTGCTTGACTCGAGGTCACAAAGTTTTACCCCTAAATTGCCTAAGAGCTTTATATTTTTATATTTTTTTAATTTGACATTTAGGTCTTTTATCCATTTTGAGTTAATTTTTGTGTGCAGTGTAAGGAAGATGTACAGCTTTATCCTTTTACATATGGATATCTGTATGGAACCATTTGTTGAAAAGAATATTTTTCACCATTGGATTGTCTGGGTACCCTTGCTGAAAACAAATTGACCATAAATGTAAGGGGTTATGTCAGTACTCTCAATTCTATTCCATTGATCTATATATCTATCATTACACCAGTACCACAGTGTCTTGATTATGTAGCTTTGTAGGAAGTTTTAAAACCAAAGAATGTGAGTTTTTCAACTTGGTTCTCCTTTTTCGGGATTGTTTTGGATATTATGGGGCCCTTGCATTTTCATGCATATTTTAGGATAGGTTTTCATTTCTGCAAAAGCTCGTCTTGAATTGTGGGAGAAATGATATAGAACTGCAGATCAATTTGGGAATACTGCCATCTTAATAATATTAAGTCTTTTGCTCAAAGAACATTGGCTGTCTTTCCACTTATTTAGGCCTTCTTTAATTTATTTCAATAATATTTTGCAGTTTTCACCATTTAAGTCGTATACTTCTTAAGTTTATTTCTAAGTATTTTTTGATGCTTATAAAAGGAGGTGGTTTTCTTCTTTTCTTTCAACTCTTGCATGAAAGAAAAACAAGGTATATAAGGAGAAGTAGAATAATGTTATAGAATTCTTATAAAATATTATATGATCTTATAGTGTACAAAAATGTGTACCCTCACAAAAAAATTAAAATAAAACCAACTGATACCAAATAGATTACTCAATGAGAGGGACAGAACCACCAGAAAAGATCAATTTTTCTTATCAGTAGATAAGATCCCTGAGTTCTAATGATTGGTCTCCAACAATTAAAAGAAGCTATAAATTAATGAATTAATCAAAGATGGAATGGGCTACATCATGAATTTTGACTCAGTGAGAATGTTCAGAAATAACAAGTCTTTTTCAACTTCTAGATTCTACCCTATTCATTACGTGATCTGAACAAGTCCTTAATTTTTCTGGACCCCAGTTATTTCAACTGCAAAATAAAAGGATGGAACCAGGTGAGCACTAAGATCTCTTCTAATAATGTTTCCAGATTATTACTTTATTAAATTTAGACAACAAAAAAGTGAGTAACAAATGGTAATTTCTGCCCCCAAAATAGGCACACTCTTCCTAAGAAAGCACTATACACAAAAATTTTGTCTCTCTCAAGGTTATATGCTAATGCCTTCTCATTATATATTCCCATTATATATATGCTTATGGTCAAAATCTATAAATATACTCATTAGCCTTCTTTCCTAATTTTTTCCTACATTTTCTACAAATTTTTATATTTTATTATAGCACAAATGTTATATACCCTTCCTTATTACTCATTTTAGCATTTAAATACCTCTGGTGCCTAACTTAGCTCCTAACTATTTTCCAATTCAGAACCTCCTATGGGGAAGGCAGAATAGACTACTGCTTAAGTAGTACACTGATTTATAGCAGCTGGAGATAGTCTCCAAGGCTCCTAATGTCCCTTACTTGCTTACCACTTCTAGAAAATTCTTTATAAAGACTGAGATAACACTAGACACAAACAGGAAACATGTTTGACTTTAAATTTTTAATGAATCAACTGATTTTTGAAAAATTTATGTGAAATCCTGTAAAACTATAAAGTATAATAAAAATAGTTTTTAAACTGTAAAATAGCATAATAATAATTTTTAACCATTAAAGGTACAAGCACTCAGCATCTGACAGGGGAAATGATGAAAACAAACAGCAAACAGGGGGCAGAATAGACACCTGTGTGATGGGGGCTTTGGAGGAGACATAAAAATATATATATATATATACACTGAGGGCCCTAAAATAATCTTTGACTAAGAAACCAATTTGCCTAAAAGATGGATAAATAGATAGATGGAATAACATCATATCATATACATTTGCCAATTTTCCTAGAAGGTTATCTCTATCATTCCATCTATCTATTTATCCATCTTATATATCATATACTATTTGGATGGCAATAGGAAATTTGGATCTTTTCTTAGGCATTAGAAATCACAGTGCATGGCACAAAAATAGACACAGAGATCAAGAAAACAGAATAGAAAACCTAGAAATGAGCACACAACTATAGGGTCAGTTAATCTTTAAGGAAGCAGGAAAGGCTATCCAATAGGAACGACAGTCTCTTCAACGAATGGTGTTGGGAAAACTAGACAGCTCATGTAGAAGAATGAAACTGGGCCACTTTCTTAAACCATACAGAAAAATAAGTTCAAAATGGATTAAAGACCTAAATGTGGGATGGAAAGCACTAAAATCCTGAGGAAAACACAGGCAGTAACCTCTTTGACACCAGCCATACTACCTTCTTACTAGATATGTCTCCTGAGGCAAGGGAAATGAAGGCAAAAATAAACTATTTGGACTTCATCAAAATAAAAAGATTCTGCACAGCACAGGAAACAATCAACAAAACTAAAAGGCAGCCTATGGAATGGGAGAAAATACTTGCAAATGACATATCTGATAAAGGGTTATTAGTATCCAAAATATATAAAGAACTTAAAAACTCAACAACCCCCAAATAATCTAATTAAAAAATGGGCAGAACACGTGAACAGACATTTCTCCAAAGAAGACATATAAATGGCCAAAAGACACATGAAAAGATGCTCAAAATCGCTCATCATCAGGGAATCCAAATCAAAACTATAATGAGATATCACCTCACACCTGCCAGAATGGCTAAAATCAACAACATAAGAAACAACAGGTGTTGGCAAGGATGTGGAGAAAGGGGAACCCTCTTGTACTGTTGGTGGAAATGCAACTGGTGCAGCCACTCCAGAAAACAGTATGGAAGTTCCTCACAAAGCTAAAAATAGAACTACCCTATGATGCAACAATTGCACTACTAGGTATTAACCCAAAGAATACAAAAATACTAATTCAAAGGGATACATGCACGCCAATGTTTATGGCAGCATTATTAACAATAGCCACATTATAGAAAGAGCCCAAATGTCCACTGACTGATGAATGGATAAAGAAGAATGAAATCTTGCCATTTGCAATGACGTGGATGGAGTTAGAGAGTATAATGCTAAGTGAAATAAGTCTGAGAAAAACAAATACCATGTGATTTCACTCACATGTGGAATTTAAGAAACAAAACAAATGATTCTAGGGGAAAAAGAGAGAGGGAAACCAAGAAACAGACTCTTAACTATAGAGAACAAACTGATGGTTACCAGAGGGGAGGTGGGTGGGGGGATGGGCTAAATAGGTGATGGGGACTAAGGAGGGCACTTGTGATGAGCACCGAGTATTGTATGTAAGTGTTGAATCACAAAATTCTACACCTGAAACTAATATTACACTATATGTTAATGAATTGGTATTTAAATAATAATAATAAAAAGAAATCACAGTGCACTACTTAGATGACAGTCTACCCTGATTTTCCCAAAAGATATTCTGAATAGGAAAATAGTTGGGGCCAAGTTAGACACCAAAGGTATTTAGAATGAGCAATAAGAAACTGAGCAATAAGAAAGGAGACTATACACACATATATGCATGTATATGTATACATAAATATACACATGTATACATATGTCTAATATCCAAATTATAGAAGTATCATTCTGTATTCATGAAGATAATGTTTATGACTGTCCACTATATGTTAGGTACCATTCTCAACCCTGGGGTTTTATCAGTAAACAAAAGAGAGAGGTTACATTCTAGTGGGAGTATATTGTTATATTAGATTTTACTGACCAGAGCACCTAGCACGCAGGATATAGCTTACCTCTTCTGACTACAGTGTGGGACATTATATGTATCAGTGAGTGTGTGGTGAGGGGAGAACAGTTCCTTGAGTATTATGGGAGAAGGGACCTCTTCTAGAATTGAGCTCACGCAGTTATGATGAGCTAGGAAATGAAGAGCTGGTGGTGTATTTGGGGTCACTCACCAGTCATTGAGAAACTCTAACTCCAGGCTAAGAAGAGGAGCTGAGGGGTGGGTGCCAGGAAGCCGTGGCTTGGTGGTGGGCCTGGGGCAGCTGCTGGTCAGCAGTTGGGAAGAAGAGCTGGGCAGGGACCATTCGGAACTGGCTGTGCACCTGCATGTCTACCCAGCACTGATCAGACTATGACAACCAGCCTAGAGTCCCGGCTCTCCATCACTTCTGCCGATCAACGTCCTGCAGCCTAACCAGGGTGACACAGCCCAGAACACCACACCTGCCATCAAGGCAACAATACGGTGTGCCAACAGATTCTAGGGCAGTCCTCGTGCTTCCTGCCTCTGAGTGTCCACACCTGGGTAGCACGCCCTCCACCTGGTGCAGGGGGGACCTGTGACTTGCTCCTGTGCAACAGAATACAGCGAAGGTGATGACTATCACTCCCACGATCATTACATTAAGTAAGGCTCATCTGCAGCAGACTTTAGAGACTCGCCCGCTAGCCCTGAAGAGGCAAACAACCATGTTGTGAACCGCCTATGGAGAGCCTGCCTTGGAAGGATTGTGCCTTCTGATTGTACCTTTTCTTGTTTCACCCTAGTACAGGGCCTCTCCGTCTCGGTGCTGTGGACACTGCAGGCTGGAGAACCTTGTGTGTGGGGAGCTGTTCTGTGTGTTGTAGAAGGTTTAGCAGCATCTCTGGCCTCTACAGACTAAACACTATCATTATTCACCACTCCCCCACCCCGTCCCAGTTACAGCAACACAAATGTTTCCAAACATTGCCAAATGTGCCCTGAGGAGTAAAATTGCTCTGTTTGAGAACTACTATTCTAGAATAAGAGCTACTGCAGCAGTGAGTTCTGTGTGGCCAAAGGGAAAATCTTTAAAACGAGAAAGATAAGCCTTGGGCACAGTTAATTTGCACACTAGAAAAATCTATTTTCTAAGCACACCCCACCAAAAGTCAAAGCTGGTGTTTGCAGTCCTAGGTTCAATGGCTTTTTCCTCTTGCTTGCCAGCTAATAACGAAGAAAGTGTTCATGTGAACACATTACAGGTGCAAGTTCTTTGGAAAATAAGCCTATATTTCAAACGATGCGTGTAGGAGCATTTGACTTAACGGTTAAATAGCATGGTGTAGATGTAAACCGTGTTCAAACAGCTCCTATTCTGTGGGAGAATCTATGAAAAGACAGGCTTGAGAAATACTTCATAAGTGACTGAAGATACAGTGGATCTTTCTGAAATATTTGCTTGAGGTCCCAGAATCTGTTCTCATCATTTCAGCAGAAGCTGCCAGGCTGTGTAAAGTATCGCAGCCTGAGTGATGTTATAGGATATTAATGCTAATATGAAATCCTATAAGTGGCACCAATTAAGCACAGAATTATTTGGAAACAGATATCTGAGGTGCTACTAGAATAACAAGTCCTCTGGTAACAGAGCTTTTTTTAAAAAATGATCAAAATATGAATAAATGAGTGAATGAATGAGTTCTTGCCACCGTCTTTATTGAAAAACAACCACACATCAGGCGCTGCTGTCATTTCTAGAGACACAACAGGTAAGGGGCGAGATTTAATGACTGGGGTTACAAAAATGATAAGGCTCCTTGTTTAACAGAAGAGACAGAATAGTGGCATGAACAAGTAACATGATAACATGATGACAATGTCATGTGCAGGGCCCGGTGGGAGCGGAGAGAGAAGGCACCCAGCTCAGCAGGGACATCAGGGAAGCTTCCCATCAGAAGCAAAGGATTCGTTTGCATCTGCCAAGGGAAAAAACTAGAAAAGTGTGCCGCAAGCAGAAAGAACAACAGGGAACTTGAGAAGTGTGATCCAGGGAAGATCAAAGGAGAGAACAGGTGAGCAAGTGGTAGGAGATAAGGCTGATGGGGAAGGGGGGCCAGGTGACAAATGGCCTTTCATGACAGGCCAAGAAATTTTAAGGACATTCTGAAGGTGGTGGGAAGCACTTGGATTTCAGGCAGGGCTGTGACATGGTAGAAATTTACATTCTCAGAAGGCCTGGCTTCTACTCTTCTAGTCCATAGAGTGTGGCCCAGACCTGGACAAATTCCGAGTTAGGAAGACCAGTGGGCATCGAGGGCACAAGCAGTGTTAAAGATATTCATGAAAGCTTGCCTTGACACGGCAGGGATGGAGAAGAGAGGACCGAGGATTCAGGTAAGTTCTCACCTCCTGGTGTTGGGTCTATAAAGGCTCTCAGGACCTGCCTCTCAGAAAGGGAAGAAAAGGAGAAAAAAGTAGCCTGCTTGGATTCTGCAGGAGACAGTGCACATCTAGAACACATTCCTGAATGTCTCTAATAGTTTCTATTACCACCATAGTCATATGATTTGGAGTAGAAGTCTACTAGCCCCTTAAGGATAGACGTCATTTGGAACACATAGTCGTTAAAAAGGAATTCTCACGCTTTACAAATCTGTCTGTGATTGTCAAATCTTGCCTTTAGTATCTCCGAAGAAGCTCATCCGAGCAGATGTGTGTGTAAACCACCCTTCATTTTTCCCTCCTAAGTCTGCTTTGTAGACATCACTCAGTACAGCAAACAATAAGTCATCTATTTTATACATTTGTGCCAAATAAAAACTGCTAGATTCAATTATATTTCAAGTGGCAGAGCAATAACCCATAAAAACAGAAAGTAGCAAGATGTTCAAACTAGGTATGTAAACACAACTTTTCAGGAATATATCTATTGTGGATGTCAAGGTGCTCTTGTGCTATAATAAAAATGCTGTTTAGCTATGTCATGCTACTGGCTTGGCACGATTTGTAATTTAAAGCAAAGACTCAGGCCTCGCGCATTTCAGGCCCAACAAATAGGCTAATTTTAAAATGATGGGAAGCAGAGATAGAATGTGATAGCTTCATTCATAGAAACATAGCCTGGACAGACTCAAGAATTTAGAGTTGATTTGCTCAGAAACCTCTAGAACTGTACTTATTAATACCTAAATCATTTAAAGTGGAATGAACTGTAGATCAAGTCTGAACCACCAAAACTGCTCCAGTTGTTTCTATTTTCAAGTTATCTAGGCTGATCTAAAGTTTAAATACATTTTCGAGCTTAATTAAATGAAACACTTAAATTATACAAGCATTTAATACTTAATTGGAATTTGAAAAACAGAAACCGTGAAATCCCTAGGTAAAAAGAAAAATGAAGCAACATCTGCTAGTTCCATTTCTCTATCACTTGGGGATGAATGTGTTTAGAAAGACCCACATTTGAAAATATCCAAATGCCTCTGAAATGATTTTAACCTTTTGCACAGTATTGCTGATCTGTGGAAAGGCCTGGAGACCCTTGCAGAGCTGTTACCGAAGAATATTTCCCGGGGGCATCAGGATGGGGCAGCACCAACCCCAAGTGTTCTGAGGATCACTTCCTGGAGCTTGGAAATTCTGGGAAGGTAGGAGAGAACCTAATTACTGATCACAGCCATTCCAGGACCCAAAGAGTGCTTCCTGTTTTGGTATGAATTTTATAGTGATCCATTTATGAAAACTTTCTCCCTGACATTTAGAAGTGCTATCTTATGGTAATGAAAAAGGAAAGTGATTTTTAATAAGTAATGGAAAAATTATAGCACAGCACCTTACATACACTCAACACACATTGCTGAATGAATAAGTGAGATCACCCTTCCCCCCAAAATAGAGCTTAAGAAACAGAATTCACAAGTGGTCAGAAGCCTTAGAGATCATCCGTCTCGGCATCTCATGGCACCATACACACCCAGTCTTAAAGATAAATAAACTGAGACCCAGGACTTTAAATAATTTGCCCTAGGTCATGAAGTTAATTTAGTAGTGATAACTAGAGCTACAACACAAATAGAGGACGTTATTCATTTATTTGCTCACTCATTAGAGTCTGCTAACTTATTTATCTTTGTGTATCACTAGGGCCTCCCTTTTGCCTGCACGTTATAGGTACTCAATAAACACCTGTGAAATTAATTCATTATTTATTCACTCATTCATTCATATTATCTGTATCAGAATACTTATTCTCTTCCAGTTATCAGGAATAGCATCGTTTAGATCATTTTCTCCTCCATATAAAATGTATTAAAATCAAATATGTATGTTCATTTCTTGAGTAAACATTAATATTCCTATGTCAGAACATATCATCAGCCTGTCTAGTACTATACTCTACTTTCAGCAGGATTCTCTAGCTGGGGCTCTTGTGGGAAAGTTGAATCTCCTCAATCCAAAGCTTACTTAGCCCACTATGCAATGTTGCACATGACCATGGGTTCTCAACTGACTGAACAGCACAGGCTGTCAGATAATATTTTGTTTCATGAGATCTGACTATCCTTGTCATGGCACTTTACATAACCATAGATGTTCCCTAGTAACCGCAATAGAATTCAGTTCATTCAAATTTGTCCTAACATTAACTCCAGGAACAACTCACTAAATTCCATGGGAGCATAAAACAGAATGCTCCTGTTCACCTTTACATTATTTATGACATGTGCTCTTTGACATCATTATTTTTTATCTTTTCTCCACCTTACCTTTTTAATTTGGTAAATTTTCACCCCCGTCCAGTTTCCATCATTCAAAGATCAGACTAGCCTAATTTATAATACTTTATCATCATACACATCCTTTTTTAAAGCAACAAAGTTTTAATTTCTAACATTACTAAACACTCATCATGTGGCATTATAGCATTTCCTACTGGAGCCCTGTGAGATTATTGCAAGCAATGAGATATTATACTTCTTTGCCCTGAATCACGTGCTTTGTACTGATCAACTGGCTATATCAAATATAGCTTAAAACATTTTAAAAAAGAATTCTAAATGATTCAAGATGACATTAATCGCTATATTTTATTTCCTATTAACAAGTGGTTCTCAAACGTAAGGGTGCATGAGAGTCACCTGGCGAGTTTAGGGGCACCTGGGGGGCTCAGTTAGTTAAGCTTCTGACTCTTGACTTTGGCTCAGGTCATGATCTCAGGGTCCTGAGATGGAGCCCTGCCTCAGGCTCTGTGCTCAGCAGGGGTCTGCTTCAGATTCTCTCTCCCTCTTCCTCTACCTCTCCCCTGCACTCTCTCACATACTCTCTCTCAAACAAATAAATAAATCTTAAAAAAAAAAAAAGGAAGGAATCACCTGGAGGGTGTGTTAAAACATATCTTGCCAGGTGGAAGCAACCCAAGTATCCATGAATGGATGAATAAATTTGATAAACCAAATGCAGCATATACGTACAAACTGAATTCAGCTTATATGAAGTATTCAGTCTTAAAAAAGAAGGAAACTCTGACATGGATGAATCTGGGGGGCATGATGCTAATAAGCCAGTCACAACAAGACAAATATTGTAAGATTCCACTAATACGAGGGGTAGGAACAGTCAAATTCACAGAGACAGAAAGTAGAATGGTGGCTACCAGGGGCTGAGGTGAGATAAAATGGAGAGTTGTTCTTTAAACGGTTTAGAGTTTCAGTTTTACAAGATGAAAAGAGCTCTGGAAATGGATGGTAGTGCTGGTTACACAACAATGTGAATGTACTTAATACTCTTTAACTGTACGCTTAAAAATGGTCAAGATGGCAAATTTAATGTTATGTGTATTTTACTTGAATTAAACACACACACACACACACACACACACACACACACACACACACAATGCCCCGATTGCCAGACTCCACATCAAATTACTGCTATAGGAGTTCTGAGGGGGAGTCTGAGAACTTACTTTGCTAATAAGTTCTTAGGCGGTTCTAATGCTGCTGGTTCAGGGTCTTGAGAACCATGGTGATGAACGAAGTTAGTGACAGCTCCAGAATCTCTATATAAAAGGAGTTTATGGGTAACCATCTGGTTGGAAGAAGGATAAGGGAATTTGCCCTTCTAGTTGCAAGCACACTGTCTTTAGATCACATGCTTATCTGCAGAAGCTCTAATGGGGGAGCTGAAGAAATGATGACCAGTTGCCCACATCCCAGAGCCACCTCTTGCTGACAAGGTATACCTGGCTAATTGCTCAAGTCAGCTCAAAACTTCTAAGTATAAAAGGGAAAACTTAAGAACCTGACATTTTTGCATTTAACAGATACATTCTTTTGTAATTTTTTAATTGGAAAAAGAACAAGTGGACATTTTTAAAAGCGTATAGAAAAATATGAAACATCAATCAAGTGAAGAGCCATGTATTGAGTACGTGCTATAAAGAGCAGATATTTGTTGTTTTGTGCAAATTAAGCACAAAGCAATGTGACAACCCCTATCAAATTAAAATTCATAATATTCCCTGGGGGGTGGTAGAACAGCAGTCTCATCAGCCGCTGTTGAGAATGTAGACAACTACAAACACCCTGTAAAGATTTGACCATAGATGTCACTTATCCATAAACTTTCACTCAGTAATCCCACTTACAGAGATATACCCTAAAGAAATAACAGCGTCGAACATAAGAATATCTATCAGGACATAATATATGCCAGCAAGACCTGGAAACAACCTGAACGTGAAGGTGGAGACCACCAAGGAGCGAAATCGATTGCAGTGTGTCCAGACAACAGAATTTGCAGCTGCAGATGATGCCTATTCTTTGGGGGCTGCTCCACCACCTCTCCTTTGGGCTCTTCAGCTTCCTTTATTCTGTTGGTCTCTGACGTACCATCAATCGAGAGACTCCCCATCCACATACTCACCCACTTATAGAACTGTTCAAGTGTTCATGACTCATTCAGGGCCAGAGTGCTTTTGGAGGTTTGAGGGCACAGACGTGAGTGCTTGACAAGAAAAGTTGCCTTGCCTTGTGAGATTGCAGGCTGTAAGAGCAATGGGAAACACGCCCTAAGCCTGCCAATAGAGAAGCCAACACTGAGGAAAGAAGAGGTGAGAGTCTTCTCACACACCATCGTGTGAGTCCCTGGATCCCAGGTACAGAGTCCCACTGTACCTGAAGGTAGCAGGAGTGC
>JAQQSY010003516.1:0-12914 GCA_028646535.1 Procyon lotor
TCAGGAGGGGTGACCGGCTCCACCTTCAGCATTTCACGTGGTCCGGGTTTTCAAGCCCATGATGACAGCAATGCCAGACCTCGCTCTCACTGTCACCTAATGCTTTCTGCACCTCCTGTGGGCAGCATTCTCTTCAACTGTAGGCTCAGCTGTGTGATGGGCCGTGGGCCTCACTGCTCTGATTTTTAAGCTATGAATGGAGAGACTACCCCTTTGTCTGGCTAGCTATCCCTCAGGCGCTCATATGAAAAGCAATGATTTCATGATTCTCTCAGTGTGACTGCATATGATCTCCTTGGGTCGTGACCCACTCGAGTTGCCTGCACCGGTCCTTCCCAGGATGGGTCACACTCACACCCAGCCTCTAGAGACTGTGAAGCTCTCTGAGGGACATCTTCTTTTTTTTTGTAAAGACCTTTTTTTTAAAAAAAAGATTTTATTTATTTGAGAGAGAGCATAGGCGGGGTGAAGGGCAGAGGGAGAAGCAGACTCCCCACTGATCGGGAAGTCCGATGTGGGGCTCGATCCCAGGACCCTGAGATCATAACCTGAGCCAAAGGCAGATGCTTAACCGAATGCACCACCAGGCGTCCCACTCTGGGACACTTTTTCAATGGTACGAATTCCTGAATTCACGCAGACCAAGTAAACATGTCTGTTTTATACTGTAGATTTTTTCCTTTCAGCCCACAAATATTTACTGAGCATATACTACGTGCCAAGTAGCGTACTAGGGCCTGGAGATACAGCACTGAGCAGAGAGAAACCCCTGTCCTTATACTGTAGGGTGCCAGGAGGAAGCAGAGAAACTGGTCAAATATGAAACTACATGGGAACATCAGCTGGGGACGAAGAAGATGGTAATCTCTGAACAGCAAAGGGGCACGAGGAGTGTTTGGACCGAGGCCGGGCCGAGAAGGTGTCCCTGGGAAGCCGGGATTTGAGCCGACAGCTGGAGGTGGTGAGAGAGGAGGTCATGTGGCTCTCTGAAGGCGGGGTGTCTGAGGAGAGGAATGATCAAGTGCAAGTTCTGGAGGTGGGGGAGTGTCTGCTGTACTCTAGGACCAGCAAGGGGCAGTGTGGCAGGGTAGAACGAGTGGGGAAGAAGAAGGAAATATGGTCAGTGTCGGGGACAGACTGTGGGGCCAGGTAAGGTGCTGGAAGAATTTGGGGGGTGGGGAAGCCACTGGAAGGGTTAGAACTGTGGAGTGACATGAACTGACTTCCATTTTGGAAGGCTCGCGCTGCTGCTGGGCCACAGGGGCAGACTGCAGGGGGCCAGGAAGGCAGCGGGTCGCGGGGGAGGGGCTCCTGCGATAACCCAGGGCAGGTGACGGCACCCAGGGTGGCGCGCTGGCAGTGGAGGTGGAAAGAGTGGTAATGTGAAGGCAGAGACATCAGGGCTGCTGGTGGAGCAGAAGTGAGATGCGGGAAGAGAGGCATCAAGGATGGCCCGAGGTCTTTGACCCGAGTAATTGGAAAGACTGGGTAGGCATTTGCTAAGACGGGGAGGGGCTGTGGGAGAAGCAGGTTTGCAAGGGTACCGCTGAGTGTTCCCTTAGATAAGATCGAGATTTGCCAGGCATCTGGGTAGATGGCCTGAAGGTCGTGGACTATCAAAGTCTGGGTTTCAGGGGAGAGGCCTGGGTGGCAGAGGAACATCTGATGTCATCAGTACACGCCGAATATAAAGCCATGAGTCCGGGTGAGATCTCAGAGATGGGGTGCGGACAAAAGGTGACGCTGAGCCCTATCGATGTTGGGGAGATGAGAAAAACCAGCGAGGAAGGAGGAACCAAGGGAATGCGATGTCCCGGAAGCCAGGAGAATGTTTCAAGGAGGCAGGTAGGAATGATCACATACTAGTAGTCAAGCTTCCCCTTGAGACAAAATCTACAGTGGACTTAGGATCGACTAGAACCGCATACTCAGGATACAAAC
Organism: Procyon lotor; assembly: GCA_028646535.1. Taxonomy (NCBI): domain Eukaryota; kingdom Metazoa; phylum Chordata; class Mammalia; order Carnivora; family Procyonidae; genus Procyon; species Procyon lotor. Next base: position 1,942 of record JAQQSY010003516.1, read on the forward strand.
ACGAGTTTCAATCTACATTTCCGTCTCATGAACTAGCCCTTCATCCTCCAGGCCTCAGTGACCCTTTGAGAATCTTCACATATACTATGGATCTTCTACTCAGAAAAAGACAATCAGATACCCCTAAGGTTGCCAGGAGTTCCCAGTGCCAGAAAAGTCTATCCCAGAAGTCATGTGCATAACCAACCCTTCCTTGTCCCCAGAGAGGTCTTTTTATGACATCAACCGAACTGTCTCAGAGCAGAAATTCAGGTGCTGAGGGTCTCCTGGCTTCTCCAGGTATGTTTCCAAAGGTTGGAATGAGTTGACCTTTCCGGGCCCTCAGGTAGTAAGCACAGAGTGTGAATGGGCTGGCTCAGGTCTGAAGGCAACAGCGACGATAAGCAAGAACTCACCACCATCTCCAGGACATGGAACATCTCTGCACCTCCGGGTGACAGCCGACTGGGGAAGGCGATGCTGACAGATGACCCAGGAAGGGTGCTTGGCCCAGTGTTATAGACCTGGGGTGGGAGACACACACAGCATGTTGGAGTAGAAACACAGCCCTTCATTTCCTGGCATGCAGTGGGTACTCCCACAGAGACTAGGGTTTAGGATCCAGAATGTCATGACTTCAGGTGTACTGAAATATCGAATAACGGCAGACTTTAATGGAACAGAAATTCTTCCAATACACATCTGAACTCCCCAAACTTTCAAATTACCTTATTCCCTTTCATCACATTCTTGCCTTCTTCCTGCTAAAAACTGCATTTCTTTTTACGTACCTAGGATTACTAACAGACTATTACACTTGGTGGGAGTATAGACATGATGTGGTCTAGTGGTTCTCAAACTTTAGGATACATTGGGATAACCAGATGGGCTTGTTAAGACATATACTGGGGGAGGGTCACGCCCAGAGTTTCTGAAGTTGATCTGATGGGAGGGGGGGTGAGGGGACTTAGGAATATGCATTTCTAGGAAAAGTTCCCAGGAGATGCTGATGCTACTGGCCCAGGAACTGTACTTTAAGAAGCACTAATCTGGTCCAAGCCTTGCTTTTTACAGTTTGAGGTAACTGAGAAGTCAAAGTGAACTGTCCCCAAGCCAAATAGTGTAATTTACAGAAAGAGCTGTTCTTACCACATGATCCAGATGATCGGGTTTCCCTGTAATTTACAGCTAATCCCTTGCTAATCCTGTTCGAGGACCTCTGTGCATTTCTTTTCTGCCCCAGGCTTTGGTTCTGTAAAACTTTACCTTCTCATCCCCCCAACAGTCCTCCTTGTTTTCTGTCTCCAGAGGCCCATCATCTCCTGAGAAATGAGAGGAAAGATGGCAGCCATGAAGAGAAAGGTAAGGGAAAGGGGTTGGAGCAAAGGTTGAGCGTGAAACTCAAGGAAGAAATGGAATATAAAGGAGAATTAAAAAGATAGGTAGATGTGTAGAGACAGAGAGTAGATTGGGTGTTGCCTAGGGCTGGAGCAAGGAGAATATGGCAGGCAGAAGAATGGCCTTCAACGATATTGGTGTCCCCAAATCCACGGACCCTGTGAATATGCTACGTGGCAAGGGGGAACTAAGGTTGCTAATCAAGGGTCCTTATTTGGGGAAGAAGGACACTGTCAGAATCAGGGAGATCCGGACTGTGGAAAAGATGTAGCTGGCCATTGTTGGCTCTGAAGATGAAGGGGACCCTGAGTCAAAGAGTGTAGTAGCCCAGAGAAGAAGCTAGAAGGGGTGAAAGAGATTCTCCCACAGCGGCTCCAGAAAGGAACCCAGCCCTGCTGACATCCCAATTTTAGCCCAGGAAGACCCATGTTGGACTTCTGACCTCTAGAACTCCACAGTAATACATTTCTTTTGTTTTCAGCCACTGAGTTTGTGGTAATTTCTTACAGCAGCAGGAGGAGTGACTGCTCAAGGGTACAGAGTTCCTCTTTTGAGGTGATGGAAATATTCCAAAATTAGATTATGGTGATGGTTACACAATTCTTTTTTTCTTTTTTTTTTTTTTTTTTTAAGATTTTATTTGTTTATTTGACAGAGAGAGAGATCACAAGTAGGCAGAGAGAGAGGAAGAAGCAGGCTCCCCGCTGAGCAGAGAGCCCGATGTGGGGCTCGATCCCAGGACCCTGAGACCATGACCTGAGCTGATGGCAGAGGCTTTAACCCGCTGAGCCACCCAGGCGCCCATGGTTACACAATTCTATAAACACACTAAAAGTCGTTGAACTGTACGCTTTCAATGGGTGAGCTTCCAGGTAAGTAAATGAGATCCCAATAAAGATGCTGTAGTTTGGAAAAAAAAACAAGGGTAGGAGCAAGAGAGAGAAGAAGCCGGATGCTTGCTCTGCAGCCTGGGGCTGGAGAGAGAAATCAGGCATTCAAGGCGTCTCTGAAGTTAGGGTCAACAGGGCAGGGCCAGGAGATGAATGGAAATCCAGCCAGGTCTTCACACTCGACAGAACACATGAGGATCTAGGCTCCAGCCAGCTCTTCCCCAGAAAAGCGTGTGTTCATTTTTTGCAACAGTTGGGTTCCGCTTCAAAGCACAAAAACACGATGGAGCGGATGAGGGGTCCCTGCCAACCCTTGATTCGAAAAGAACAAACTTCACCAAGGACAACAACCCTAAGACACAAGAAAAGGAAGGGCTACCTAACCACAACTGCAATAACTAATTTGAAGTGAAAGAGGAGAGCACAGAATTGCAAAGCAAAACTACGGACACGGCTGGGAAATCCAATCAAAGCAGGAGGTGGGGGAGGGGAGAAGAGAGCGGGTTTGCTTTGCCGGCTTTCACGGCTTTTCCGCTGTAGCCGGACGGGCGGGAGGGCCCATGTTGCCATGTTCATTTACTCTCAACACCCGTCTCAACGTTTGATTCTCCGCAGATGTTCTTGAGCGGCAGCTGTGTTATTTTTCAATGTTCTTTTTCAGGTGAGAAAAATGATGGGTTCTTGATGAAAAGAAAAAAAAGCCCATCATTGGTCAACACATTATCAGGCTTCTGTTAAGAAAACTTTGATGGAATGTAGGAACCAGGCCGGAGACTAGTATTTCTGCCTTTCTCCCACCTGCGTCTGCAGTGAAGTCTTTAAACCATCATGTAGCTTGTTGAATATTTATTTTATTTTGTTTTTTTAAAGATTTTATTTATTTGACAGAGAGAAACACAGCGAGAGAGGGAACACAAGCAGAGGGAATAGTAGCGGGAGAAGCAGGCTTCCCGCCGAGCAGGGAGCCCGATGCGGGGCTCGATCCCAGGACCCTGGGATCATGACCTGAGTCGAAGGCAAACACTTAACGACTGAGCCACCCAGGCGCCGCGCCCCCCTTTTCTAAGATTTTGTTTATTTGAACAGCTTTTAAAAGAGAGAAAAATCACTGTATCTGGAAAGTCCTGTGCTCTTTGTCAGGAGTGATGCTCTCAGAGTAAGGACCTAGAGGAGAGTTTTACCTACTCTCTGATCCCACACTTCTCCACTATCACCATCCACCCGGCCCGTGGCCTTCCTGCCTGACAGTCATAATAATGACAATTGTGTCAGAAAATGAATCATCAGAGGATTCTCAAGGGAACAGTCAGCTTTGCTGACCCAGGAGGATCTCCTTCCCATCAACAACACATGCTATCCATCTTTCAGACCCAGCGGACTCTCTTAATCCTCAACGGAATGCTGTGTACTTCCTCAGGCAAACTGGTAATCAAGAGGTTTATCTAAGGGGCATGCCCATCACTCATCCCGCCTGTATTCTCTAGCCTGTATCCTAGGTCAGGTCAGATGGGAAGAAAAGTTCTTTGCTTCAATACCAAACTTCAAGCTCCTTATAAACATGCCTTCAGAGAAACACAACTTAACACCATATGCCCTCAAGATCGATCTATCTTCCTTTCTTTTCTTCCTTCCTTCCTCCTCCCCTCCTTTCTCCTCTCTCCCTTTCTTCTCCTTTCCTTTCCTCCCTTCCCTTTTCTTTCCAGAGGGTGATAAGATTTTTGGATCTCGGGTATACCTCCGACTCTTTCTTAATACCTCTTCCCTCTTCCTTCCATGGTGTGTGTCCTTTGAACCCTTCTGAATGATTTTCTGGACTGTTATCTTTTGTTGTGAGACACCTCCGAAACTCCAAGAGTGGGTAGGTAATTTAAATTAAAGTGATTTAAATGAAATCACTCCATCTGGTCTTTATCTGTTTTCTATCCAGTTGTAAAAAGCAATGGAGAAAAAGGAACTACTTCTGAGCAGCAGCTCTGAAACACAGAGGTCCTACTCACAGTGATCATTGTGAAGTCTCAAAAGCAGATCGAACCCTGTCTTCCCCTTCTCCCTGGAAAGGGAGCATAACGTGCGACAGCAGGGGCTTAGCTGGTCAGGAGGCACCTCCTCTCTGAGCTGGGGACATGTGTTCACCAATCATGGTTTCAGAGGTCTCTTGCCCGGGAGAACACTTTGGAGAGAGGGACACCATTGTTTGTGAGAGCCCACAAATGTCTCGCTGCCTCTTTCTCTGGACTCAGACCCTGTGATTATGTCTCACCCCCTCGGTCCACCTAGGAGTTGCCACGGGGAAAGAAAATAGTCATTATTGGCTACAGCAGTCAATGCCAGACCAGGAAACCATCTTCTCCATGGGGAGGAACAGGGAAGAGCTGGAACGGACAGATGTTGGATGTAGGTCAGGGGGCACCATGGGTGAGCAAGGCCCACTTCCCCAACAGCTCCTGGCAGGGGGCTTGGCCACACCAGTGGAGCCTGGCTCCAGTTCTTGTCAACTGAGGACACGGGACTGGATGAGGCTCGGGTCCTTCTAGCTTAACATGAAAAGATGCTCACGTTGAACTGTGCTGGCCTGAGAATTTGTACTTCAAGGCGAGGCTCAGCCAACTATGGCCAGCAGGCCAAACGTGGCCTGCCACCTGGTTTTTGCACAGCCCAAGTGAAGAATGGTTTTACATTTTTAAATAGTTGGAAAAATATTTAAAAATAGGGTAACATTTCATGACATGTGAGGATAATATAAAATCCCAAATTTAGTGCCCATCACTTCAATTTTGTTTATGCACTGCCTCTGGCTGCTTTGGCACTCTCTCATAGCATAGTTGAATAGTCGCTACAGACATTATATGGCCCGCCAAACCTGAAATACTTCCAAGCACGGGCCCTTTACCAGACACTCTGGTCTAGAGAAGGAAGAGTGTTGTTCGTGATGTCCATAGTCCACATGGAGTGGGCCTGCTGAAAATGATGCTTGTGTGACTGGGGAGGGCCAGCCATGGCTCTGTGAGGGAGCAGCCTGCTGACTCCCATGGGGGGGGGGGCGTATGTATTCTCACACCAATTTGCTACTGGGAGATTGCACTTCTGAATAGCCTGTCCCTCTGCGGGGGGCAGTGGGGTCCAGGCGGAGTCAGCATGGAGAGTCCCAGGATGAAGAGGGACACGGCACGTGCCCGGGACTGCCCTGCCCATAAGGGGAATAATGATGGAGAACCAAAAGGGGTCCTTTGGGGCCATTTGGGTGGGGAGATTGGCCAGAGGCCTTCTTGCAGAAAGTGGGTGTTTATCATGCAGTTTTCCTTCCAAGAGTTGAGAAGCAAAGGGGTCTACACAACAGAGTACCTGACAGGGAAGGATTTAATTTTGTGTGCTTACAGAAAACACACACACACCTATACTACACTCCAGCCAACCAGGCTGGGACAAGTTTCTCTCAGAAAGAGCCTGGCTCTTTAGCTGCCCTTTAGTAGAAGACCTATCCTGGTGGGCCCATCCATTGCCACCGGTGACAAAGACCGGCTCCCAGGGTGCGTACCTGAAGGGTGATGTTGAGGGGCTGGAAATGACACTCTAGGTCCTCTAGCTGAATGAAGTTAGATGCGTCCACAGACTCGCCGTACACAAAGGAGGTTGGAGATATGATTCTGAAAGAGGAAAGCACTTCATCCATCATCCTAAACCTTGGTCAAGCAACCCACGGTCACAGCTGTCCTGAGAACCCAAACATCTGTCTCTATTTAATCCAGAACCTTGTTCCCTCCACTGTCTTCACCGAGCCCTTCCCTTTTGGAATTGTTACTTCTCTGTCCTATAAATGGACACAGCCAGGCCTGTGTTTTCTAAACAGAAGTTTCCAGGAATGTCTTCTCTTCTTAGGTCAAATCAATAAGCCACACATATAAATACGTTACATTTCTAAAAGGAGGAGGAAGACAACGGTAGCTTCGATATCGGTTTTTTTGTTTTTTTTAAACTGGATGACAAAATTATACACGCTCTGTTTTATCATTTGGAAAACATTTTTTGGACTGAAGAAGATTATGGCAAGTTTTTAAGAAATAAGTATAAATGAATTATATATTTAGCATCCTAAGGCCCACCCTGTGATAAATTCATAAAAAAAAATTAGGTTTGTCAGACTACTAAAACCACTAGAAATTCAGTATTAAAAGTTGGGTCTGTTCAATGATAGCATTTTCCTATACATTTCAAACGGTGGCTACTTAAGATGTGATTAAGAACTCAAGCTCAGTTTACAGCGATGCTTTCAATACTGTCCATATGAACAAGACCGAGATGACCCAAACCTGGACTCATTGAATTCCCCCAGAATGGATTCTAGATGAGATTCCAGAAGCTGCACCCTTGCCCAGATACAGTCATGTAAGATTTTCGGTACCAAGTCTGAACGGACTTTCAGCTTTAAATGCATTGTTTTAGAACGGTCCGTGTTATCAAACAGCAAGAACTGGTTCTTTTAAACCAGCCTTGTTTTATGCTCCTGGAAAGATCAGAGGTGACTGGGCTGTTAATACCTCAGCAATGAGGCCTCCTAGGGCCTGACGACAGGATCCAGTGTGTTCTCTTTCCCCCCAGGACAGGGCTTGGTTCAGGCCACATTCTCACTGTGCCTCCGATGAGTAAATAAACCACATGGCTAAAAATAGAGCCATGAACAGAGGCAAATCTATGCTAATTTGGAAACATATTCCACTGATGCCTCCTGTCTGAAGTGCATGAGGACAAACGCCTGGGGCGCAGGAACACCCAGAGGCTCCTTGGGTGGGGGGCCCAGCAGCCTGGGAGCTCCTGCAGAACTTCTTCAGCAGCCAGTGTATTAACGTTTCTGCCTCTCACCAAGGCCGGGACCCAGAAGCACGCGAAGAGTGAAAAATGAGAAACGCTGACCCCCCAGAAAGCTCAGCTTGCGTTTGGGGCAGGGGTTCAGTGGGTCCTCATTTGATCTAAACTAATTGTGCAAATCCCTTTTCCACTATCAAAGAGGTATGTGCTCTCGTTTCTGAAGCCAGAAACAGGAACTGAGTTCTCATTTTTCCAGGCATGGGCTCTGGCTGAAAACCGCCCAGGCTGCGACCGGGTCCCTGCAGCCCGCAGCCCCGCCTCCCGCCTCCCACGGTGCTGAGCACCGGTGGACTTCACCCTGAAGGCCTGTGCCCCTTCTCGATGTTCCCTGCCCACCGCTGCTGGCTCTGCTGAAGGCGTTAACAGAAACATGCAAGGCCAGCGCTGGCTGGGTCGCTAATCAGAAAGGGAAGCCTTTCTGCAAGGCCACCAGGACATCCGAACACATCTGGCTGTAAGCTCTGGCCCAGCAGCATGTGGCTGAGATTTGAATCCCAGGAATCATGGCCCTCTGGAGGGGTGGGTGCTGGGCAAATAGGCACATAAAGGTGTACAGGATCCTCAAGGACATTCTGGGGCTTAGCCTTGTTATCAAACCTCTCCCGTCACCCAGTAGGTGGGTGGGTAGCTGGGAAAGAGGGGAAAACAAGGCAGGAGTAGGGCACGAGCCATAGCTAAAACTTGGCCTTGCATTTCAAGGCTGGGAAGAAGGGGAACCAGCAGGCCACAGACTCCTAGCTACATGTGCGAATACAAGAAAAACACAGCGTCCTCCGCCTTCCCCCCAGGGCACCTCTGTGTTTTGGTGAGTCAGGACCAGCCACTCACCCAGTGATGGATGAGTCCACTTCGTGTACCAGCGGCACGGTCAGCGTGAGGCTGTTGTCATGCAGGGACTCGGAGCGTTCCACGTTGCCACTGCGCGGGAAGAGAGGGGTGAGTGTTGGTCGGCGCTCGCTACCCCGGAGCAGGCTTTGTTGCTCTGGGTTAGACCTCAACCTGTGACTCTCCAAGGGCTGGCTGTGCACCGGATGTGCCCTCGGGTCTGTTTCTGGTCCCCGTGCAGAGGCACAGTGGGCCTGCCGTCTCAGTTGTGACCCGCTCCCAAAGTTCTGGGTACAAGCAGTGCGCTGGGGAGGTGACCCCAGGAGACCACCAGCACGGAGTGGAGGAGAGGCAGGGAAGGGAATGAAGGCAAAAGGGGCAGGTAATCCAGGAGGTCAGTGCTGTGGGCAACTAGGTTTGGACTCGCCGGGGACATCTGGGAGGCAGTGTGGAACACACTTCCCATGAGAGGTGACGCCCATGACTCCTGAGATCTGCTGCTGGGGGGCAGGGAGTAGGAGTTTGCTGGCACCTGTGCTGTGCACCCAAGTGAGTGGGCTGTGGCCCGAGAAAGCCTCGGCGGAGTGGCAGGTGCTAGGAGCTGGGAGCTGGAAGCTGTCCGGTGGGTTCAGGGGAAGGGTGAGTGTTGAATGGTTATGGCTGGGCACTGACAGCACGTGCCACTTCTAGAAGGGCTTGTTCCACGAAGAACGGACGGGCAAGGTTAGGGCACGGCAGCTGGGAAGGGGTTTGCTGGACATGAGCCGCCATTTCCCACTGGAGGGCATCACCTGCCCTCCATGGACAGCCAGGCAAGCCTGGGAGAGGGGCCCTGGCCAATCCTGTCATGATAAAGACCATGGGAGCTCCCCTCTAGACTTCTGGCTACTGTAACCCCCTTGGAGGGGAAAAGCAGAGAATGGGGACTATTGTGGTCTTTCTGGAAAGGGGAGTGCAAGGAAGGGGACGCTGCTTCAGCTTCCTTGGGTGGCTGCTTCGTGCCAGGCACGCTGCACAGCATGATCTCACCGGGTCCTCCGAGGAACCCTGGAAGGGTCGGGGACTGCCCGAGAGATTAGGGAACCTGCCCAGGGATCCATAGCAAACCAGGTCAGTCAGACTCTCAAACTAGGGCTCTGATACCAGATTTGGAAGGTTATGGGTAGGGAGCAGGGGAGAGGAGAGGAAGAAGAGGAGTAAAGGGAGGAGGAAGGAGGGAGAAGACCTAGCTTCCTTTTACTATCTGTTACATTTCCAAGATGACTGTGATTATTATTCCGTGGAAGTACCGCCTTGGGAACGGGCAGGGCTGTTGGGTGTAAGCTGCCGGAGCCGGCACTTCTAGCCGGTTCTACCGCATGGCATGTATGTGGGATCCCAGTTGGAAGCCAAGTGCATCCTCCAGGGGTGGAATGTAGGGGCTCCAAGACCCACTGAGGTTTGGGCACAGCTCACTGGCCCACTCCCCACAGCCCTCCCAAATTCCCTGACCCCTTGCAGAGTTCCTGTCTGCTCCCTGCCCTCCCATGGCCCCCGCTGTCTTCCTCTCCCACCAGCAAGTGCTAAATGCAACAATACTTAAAGAGCACTTACATCCCCTCTCTTTCTTTCTCCCATTGTTCTGAAACAATGGTGCTCCTGACCCCTGCCTCCTCATCTGTCTTCCGCAAACGGGGTGACATTCATCACTCAGGGGCAGTGTGCAGAAGCAGCAGGGTCCGGTGCCCACCTGGCCTGATTCCCTTGCCCTTCCTTTCCCAGGGGGACAATAAAAGACTAAGAATCTCTGCTAGAGGCAGATCAGAGGTGCCGATGGAATGGATGGGGCTGGGGCGGTAACGCCCTGACCCGCTCCCTTCCCGCCCCCCGGCCCCGCATCCTGCCAGTAATCAGTTCCTGATGGACGACCCACCCCTTACCCTGCCATTTGTCCAGCCACCTGTGGCTGCTGGCAGCTCAGGCCCGACAGTCTCGTCTGTCATCGGAGGACCGCTCCAGACCGACTGGAGCTGAAAAGTTGAGATACAGAGGCCAAACATCAAAAGGCTTCCAGCCACTCCACGAGCTCGTGACTCGGGATGCGTTCCCATGGTCTGCAAAGCCAGGCTGCTGAGAGAGCTCTGGAGGACTGTTTAGGCTCAACTTTACGTCCTCCTAAATCCACAAGTAGCCAGGAGAGCTTCAAAGGGCAGTGACGGGGAGGACAGAACGACTGATATTTTAACGGTGGCTTTCAAGATAAGGAGCTTTAAGGATCTTTGTCTCTGAGCAGGGGAGTCAAGTGCTGGGACTCGCCCTCTGGGGCGGTAAGACCGGTTTTCACCAACATCTGGGAAGAAATGAGTGCCTGCAATATTCTGCGGCATGTTTAACATATAATACAGCTTCTTTACTTCGGGGGTGCCAGTGTTAGAAGATTCTACTAATTACTTAAGCTGCCAATACTAGGCATCCCCTGATGCAATGTAACACTCACTCTTCGTGCACATAAGGGGATGCTTTTGATTTTAGCAAGCGATTAGTGTTTTCTTAGTGCCCAGCACTGCATCTGATAAATTGCACATGCTTAATAAAAGTTTGCTGAGTGGAAACGTGGCCAGTATAAAGCCAGGAGCTGCAGATGGTGTCTCTCAGCTTTGGCTGCTTATTAGAATCACCCAATGAGACTATTTCACAGTCCCAACGCCCAGGTCTCACCCCAGACAGATAGGTCCGAACCTCTTCGGGGTGGACCAGGGATCGGTGGTGTTTAAAGCCCCCCAGGTGACTCCCACGGGCACCGCTGGCATCTGCGGACGTGTGATTCTAACAGATAGAGCTCCCACCATGGTGTTGTTGGCTCCCCTTTCTCTGGCACCACTGATTAGCCCTGGGTGGGGTTGGGAGGCAGGTGGAGTTTCCGCTCTTTGACAAGGAAGTCCCTTTCATGTCATTTATTTCCTGCCCCAATGTTCCTTCCCAGGAATATCGGCGGCCGCAGGTGGAGAGGAACCAAGAGAGCCCACTAATGGATCTGCC
>JAQQSY010003517.1:0-12914 GCA_028646535.1 Procyon lotor
TGTGTAGGCCTGATGATTCACAGACATGTACCCCGGGGCAAATAATACATTATATGTTAATAAAAATTAATTAAATTAAAAAAAAAAAGAAAATTTAAAAAAATAAATAAATAAATAAAAAGGAAAAAAAAAAAAAAGAAATAAGATAGGTCAAGGGAGCTGCATGATTTAAGAAAAATGAACGATGTCTTTGCTTAAAAGCCAGGATTATTCTCACGTCTGACCTGCTTCAACTCATTTTGATTATCTTTTCGGCTTCCATAGGCATATGCATTGGCAGCCCCTGGCATAAAGAGGTAACCTCACAATGTGATAAGTGCCATGCTGGAGGTGAGCCCAAGATGCTTTGGAAGGTACCAAGACCTGGTATTTAACCAGGCGTGGGAGTTCAGAGGCTGTTTTCTGTAATGTCACCTGACCAAGGTCCCGTTCTAGGATTGGGTGAGGCCCAGAGGGACAGTGACAGAGGTTTGGGCGGTGGGTGGGGTTGGGGAGCTGTTTAAGCAGATGGAGCAGCTTGAGAAAGGGCTCCGAGGTTGGAGCAGCAGCCTTTGGGTCTATGCCTATTGACATGCCTTCTACCCTGACCCCTTCCCAGAGGGGTTGGTGTCTCTGGCTCTCACATCACTGACAAAAGACAACTATACCTAGTTAATGGCCAAGACCTCCTGGGTCCGTATACCAGCTACACTCACATCCCCAGGTCTCCCTGACTCACCAGATACACATGTAGCCCGGGCACCGCCCCTCAAAATCCCATCAACACAAGCTCTTAACAGAAGGATTTTTCACATCCATCACTCAGTTACACATCAATAATAGGATAGAGCTATTCCTTCGGTTGAGGGGCTGAGTTTAAATCATAGAAGTCAGAGTCTGTGTGGCTGGTGGAATTTACAGCCCTCTGCAAAATAAAGCACCCCTAAATACCTGTTCTTGACAAAGGCAAGTTAAATTTTTCTAGAAGTGAGGCTTTCTCTGGGAGGAATCCAGAAAAGTGGGGAGAGAAGGAATCTAACACCTCTCAATGGAAGTCTGTCTCAATGGGCAGGGCTAGGCTCTGCACATAGGAAAAGTAATTATGTTCATAGTGGGTAAATCCTGTGAACTTCTTTTTTTCTTCCTTTTTTTTTTTTTTTTTTTGAGGGCATGTATCCAGCAAGGGAACCAGCAGGTTTAGCTGTGACTGGTGGGAAGGTCAACTGAAAGTGAAGGACTCGAGTCCTTCCTTGCTCACAAGGAGGAATCCATTCCTACCAGGGGTCTGAGAGACTTGGCAGAGGCTGGGTGAAGGCTTGAGAACAGAAGAGACTTCCCTTGCTGAGTTCAAGGTCAAGTTCAACATCAGTCAAGAACTCTGCTCCAAACCATGATAGGATACCACTCCACACTCACTAGGGTGGCTAATAATAAATCAGACAGATAATAACAAGTATTAATGAGGATGTAGAGAGATTGGACCCCTCATATGTTGCTGGCAGGACTAAAGGGTACAGCTACTTTGGAAAACAGTTTGGCAATTCCTCAAAATGTTAAACATAGAGTTACTGTATGGCCCAGAAACTCCACTCTTAGGTATATACCCAAGAGAAATGAAAATATGTTCACATAGAAACCTGTACACAATGTTCATTGCAGCATTATTCATAAGAGTCAAAATGTGGCAACAATGCAAATGTCCATCAACTGATGAATGGATAAGCAAAATGTATCCCTGCACAGGAGAATATCATTCAGCAGTAAAAAATGAAGTAGTAGCACATGATGCAACATATCCGAACCCTGAAAACATTATACCGAGTGAGAGAAGCCAGTCACAAGAGATCAGACGTTATGATTCCATTTACATAAAATGTTCAGAATAGGCATGACCAAAACAGCATGAGGGAGTGGTTGCCTGGGGCTCAGGCCAGGGTGATGGGGAGGTGACCAGAAGGGGGGACCAGGAAAGACCAGCGGGTTTCTTTTTACAATGTTGGATTGGGTTTCTTTTAACAATGTTGAAAAGATCCTAAAATTAGATAGTGATGATGGTTGTACAACTCTGTGAATATAATAAAAACCACTGAAACATACTCTTTGAAAGGGTGAATTTTATGGTATGTGAATTATATCTCAATAAAGCTGTTATTAAAAAAGGATTTCTGCTCCAAGTTTCCTGAGACCCCCTCTGAGATAACTGGAAACCACAATGGACTTTCTTCTTCTTTTTTTTTTTTTTTAAATTATTGAGCCTCTCTTTATTTATTAACTCCGTATCCGCTGGTTGTCTTAGACCTTTTTTCTAATGGGTATGCTCCACGAAGGCAGACTCCTATCTTTACCACTAGTTGTGTGATATTGAACAAGTTAGTTAACCTCTTGACTTTAGTCTCCCCATTTGATAAAAGAGATATTAATTGTACCTTCTCCATAGATTAAGTGTGAGATATATGATAAATACATGAAGCCTATTTAGAAAAGTACCTGGCACATAGTTAAGTTAAGCTTAACATAAGTTAAGCTCTGTTGGTATGTGTAATGATTATTTATATATTAAAACCGTAGATCAGTATTTAGCACATAGTAAGTGCCTATAAGGATTAGCTATTAATATTATTGTGGAATGGAGTGGGTAAGGGCTCACTTGTCTGAGACTTTATGTGTTCTGGTACTGATGAACATTTGAGCTGCTTACAATTTGGGGTTACTACCAAACAATGAGACCTTAAATATTGGTGCATTTGTTTCTCGAGGGTATATACACTTAGGCGTGGATGGTTGAGTCATGGAGTATGTAGAGCTTTCTGTTTCTGGCCAATGCCACACCAGGTTCCAAGTGGTTGATTCAGTTTATAGTCTCACCTCCAACACTTGGTAGGCTCATCTTATAATATTTTATATCTGGTTTGTAATGATGGCATCGATTTTAATTTTCATTTCCTTGATTAGTGATGAGGGGAGTGCCTTTGATTTCCTCTTTTGTGAAGTTCCTGTGCAAGTCTCTTGTTTCTTTCTGACCAGGTTGTGTGTCTTTTTTTTTTTTTTTTTTTTTTTTTTTTTTTTTAAGATTTTAGTTATTAGAACAGGGGGAGTGGGAGGGACAGAGGGAGAGGCACAAGCAGACTCTCTGCTGAGCGGGGAGCCTGATGTGGGGCTTGATCCCAGGACCCTGAGATCATGAGCTGTAGGCAGATGCTTGCTTAACCAGTGGAGCCACCCAGGCATTCCTATGTGTCTTTTTCTTGTCAATTTGTGGGAATTCTTCATGTGGTTTGGAAACTAGTCCTTTGTCCATTGCATGTCCTTCCAGTTCTCTGCTTGTCTTTTTGCTGCAACATGATATCTTTTGATGAACAGAAAATTTTGATTATTAAGCAAATTTATGAGTCTTTTCTCTTCTGATTAGTGCTCTTTGTGTGCCGTCTAAGAAATTCTTCTCTGTCCCAAGGTCTTGAACATGCTTTCCTGTATTCCATGTATTCGCTTGTAACAGCTGTCTAGTTTTTCCCTTTACACTTGGGTCAATTCCACCTGGAACTCCCTATTGTGCATGAGGTGAAATAGGAGTGTAATTTCAATTTTTTCTACATGGATGTTCAATTGAATCAGTACCGTTCATTAAAAAGTCTGCTCTTTCCTCACGGATCTGCCGGCCACCTCTGCCATTTGGCAAATGTCTGTATGTGAAGATCTGTTGGGGGCTCTTTATTCTGTTCCTCTTACAACTGATCCTCTCATCTTGTTCTGCTTATTCAGTAACCTCAGAAATACCTAGAGAATCAGCTTATCAAGTTCTATCCCCCCAAAATTAGAGAGTAAAAAGGAAATAAAACTGTCCTCAATCCGTGTATGCCTCAAGGTCTAACTGGAGGGTAGTGGGCAGGAACTTTGTTTTTCCACCCGGAAATGAATGAAGAGGCATGCAGATTTAGTTGCATCTCTTTTATTGGCTGGCTGTCTTTCTCCAGGGACATCAGAATGAAGTTGAAAACAACAGAGAGAAGCACAGACCAAGGGGATTGCTGACGACAGAGTCAGACAGTGTTTTCTACAGCCTTCTTACCTTTGGGTGCTGCAGCTTTTTCAGTTTGACTTGGGGTTTCTTTGGGATGCAACCCAAAACATCCTAACTTATTTTAAATACAGCTTGAATGCAGAAGCAAGTAAAAAAAAAAAAAAAAAAAACCTTCTCATGAAAAGGAAAACAGCTGTCACAAGAGGTATGAATTTCTTTTCTATAGGAAGGTAATATGTAATGATAATCATGATAATGATGATAGTTACAGCTAACATTTACCAAGCCAGGCACTGTGCTAAGAAATGTACAGATAATATATCATTACATTTATGATCTTACTCAATAGCCATGACCTCCCAATGTTATTTTCCCAGATCCAGAGATGTTAAGTAACTTTCACAATATGTCAAAGAGCTCATATGATTCAAAGATAGGCCCCATCAGGCTCTAACACACTTATCAGTGGTTCTTTTGAACTAGAATTCCTTATGAAATAGGGAAAAATAAAAGCTTCCAGAAGAATAAGGTTTTGGGAAAAGGGTAATTCTACCTCACTCCTGGCAGGAACATAATAGATAAAACCTTTCTACAGAACAGTTTGGCAGTGTGTATTAAATACCTGAAAATATTTATATTCTTTTAACTACTAGTTCTGCTTTTAAAAAATGAGTGAGGCCCCCAAATAAAGATCTTCAAGGGCATTCAGAGCAGCAAAATTTTTAGTTAGCAACATTTAGTTTTGTTTATTTATTTATTTGACAGAGAGAGAGGGACCACAAGTAGGCAGAGAGGCAGGCAGAGGTAGAGGGGAAAGCAGGCTCCCTGCTGAGCAGAGAGCCCGATGCGGGGCTCGATCCCAGGACCCTGAGATCATGACCTGAGCCGAAGGCAGAGGCTCCAACCCACTGAGCCACCCAGGCGCCCAACAACATTCAGTTTTGACTAAATGTTAGGAACTACTATTGGAACTATTAAGACTAATAATGTTTTAGAATTTTTTATGACAAGGGAAAATATACTATCTTAAATGGAAGAAGCAGATTATAAAACAATATTCACAGCAGGATTCCTAATGTATTATTTAAAAGGCAAGAAGGGTATACCGTAAATTGATAGTAGTGATTATCTCTGCTGGATGGGATTATGGATAATTTAAATTTTCTTCTTTTACTTTGCTGAAATTTTCAAGTTTCAACCATGAATATGCAGAACATTTTATTTATAAAAATCTCAAACATATTCAAAAGTAGAGAGAACAGAAAAATGAACCTGATGAATTCAGCACCAGCTTTAACATTTTTCAACACAGGGCCAAATCTTGCCCATGGCATCCCTTCCCACTCCCTCCCTCAGATTGTTTTGAAGCAAATCTCAAATGTCATATTTGCAAAAATTTCAGCGCTCCTCTCTAAAAGATATGGTCCTTTTAAAAAACCACAACCACAGCACCATTATCACACCTAAATTTAAAAATAACAAATTCTTCAATATCATCAAATATCCATTTAATCAATTTTGGCATTTCTCTGATTGTCTTAAACATTTTTGTTTTGTATCTTTCTTGTGTGTTCTTGGTTTGGCTTTTTAAATATGTATATATATATTGCTTATTTGAATCAAGGTCCAAGTAAAGTTTATCTGTTGTGACTGGCTGATGTGTCTCATCTCACTTTTACCTGTAGGTTCTTTCTTTTCCTCTCCATCTCTTATTTTTTTTATGCAATATTTTGTTGAAGAAATCAGATCATTTGCCTCCTAGAGTTTCCTATAGCCTTGATTTTGCCTCTTTGCGATGGTCTTCCTCCTCTGTTTCTTGTAAATTCTTCATTAGATCTAGAAGCTTGATCAGATATAAGGTTTTGTTTGGCTTTGTTTTTGTTGTGGGGCTGGGGGAGGCACAGAGCAACTTGACAGTTGGTGGTGTTTACTTCTATCAGAAAAATTCAAACTCTGGTGATATTAGCAGATATTACCATTGCTATACCCATAAATCATTAAGAATTGCAGACTGGTGATGTTCTCTCATTCCTTTTTCACTTACAAGCTAGCAAACGTCTGTAAAAGAGAATTTCACAAAGGAAAAAGAATGAATGCCTGGTTCTTTCTCTTTAATAACCCATTTTAAAAGTAATTGGGTGGAAAAAAATTAAAAAATAAAAAATAATTAGGTGGTTTTCTAGCATTCTTCAGAGATGACTTAGCTTTTTTGTTGTTGTTGTTATTGTTTTGGAGTACCATTATAAATGCACAGAGGTAAAGCTACTTGATGTGCTTCAATCCATTGATAATCAGATTGTTCTACCCTTTTGCAAGTGGGAGGCTCTTCATGTCAGCTTCTGAGTTTTCCTGACCCAACCCTAGTAGTCTTTGATAACTTCTATGCTTTTTGGTATAGAAGCATGGCAAGCAAGATATTTCAGGATCATCATATTACATTTCCACCTCCAGGTCTGGATGGAGCCTCGATAGGAGGCTCTAAAGAGCCTTGATTTCTTTTAGTGGGACAGTCTGTGTCCTAGGAGGTGGTAAATAAATGATTTTTAATACAAGGAATAGCAGACACTGGATGGTGAATAACAGTGCAAAATGAATAGAATTATAAGAGTGTCACAGCCCAGAACCCCTTTAGAGAAGGAGACACAGTCCCACACAACTCAACAGAAATGTCCACACCATATCATGGATGTGCCTTCTGGTTACCCAGAAAACGTAAACTCTGTTCAGCAAACTTATTTTAAGATTTTTATTTTATTTTATTTTTTATTTATTTGTCAGAGAGAGAGAGAGAAAGCACACAAGGAGGGGGAGCAGCAGGCAGAGGGAGAAGCAAGCTCCCCACTGAGCAAGGAGCCCAAGGTGGGACTCCATTCTAGGACCCCAGGATCATGACTTGAGCCTAAGGCAGCCGCTTAACCAACTGAGCCACCCAGGCGTTCCAGCAAACTTATTTTACAAGGAAATATAAAATTAAAAAAAAATTATGTGTGGATAAGCCCTACTTATCTGGAAAATTAACATAGATAGAATGTTTCATTTACCTCAACAGTGGTTCTCTGGCTTATGTGGAGACTAGAATCATTTAGGGAGCTTGTCAAAATACAGATTTCTGGGCCCTACTCCAGGCCATCTGAATTCAGGGAGGAGGGCTTGGAATTTGTATATATATATTTTTAATATTTTATTTATTTATTTGACAGAGAGAGATCACAAGTAGGCAGAGAGGCAGGCAGAGGGAGAGGGGGAAGCAGGCTCCCTGCTGAGCAGAGAGCCCGACACGGGGCTCGATCCCAGGACCCTGAGATCATGACCTGAGCCGAAGGCAGAGGCTTTAACCCACTGAGCCACCCAGGCGCCCCTGGAATTTGATATTAAGAAGACTTTCAGGGACTCCTGGGAGCTCAGTTGGTTAAGCGTCTGCCTTTGGCTTAGGTCATGATTCCGGAGTCCTGGGACGGAGACCCACATTGGGCTCCTTGCTCAGCAGGGAGTCTGCTTCTCCCTCTGTGTGTGCTCATCTTGCTCTCTCTCAAATAAATAAATAAAATCTTAAAAAAAGAAAAAAAAAAAGACTTCCAAGTGATCTGGAAGCAGGTGGTCCTAAACACTACCCTTCGGTGAACTCTGCCGGATAGAGAAATAAAGTAAGGGAAGGAGGAGAGATGCCTTTAAAGAGTGCGTGTTGGAATATACTCTTAGAACTAAATCACATGAAAAACAATCTAGTGATTCTCTTTTTCTGATTTCAAAAGGATTCTGTTCTCTGTGAAAATTTGAAAAATAGAAAAGCAAACAGAAGAAAATAACCACCTGCAATCCTATTCCCCAGACACGATGTCCATTAATTTGAAGGTATAGCGTTCCAGCCTTTTTAAAGGGCATTTCAATTGCTCTCTTTTTTTTTGTTAGCAGACACCATCACTGACTCGCCTGGGGGCTCTCAGCCAGTAAGTGTGAGTCTGTGCTGGAATCCAGCTGATGCGTCCTGAACGTCATTATGTTCCATTCTAACAGAAGTAGAGGAGCTCCCTTCCTCCCCACCGCCCCCCTTCTGCCCAGCATTACTTTTTATGCGTCTATATTATGTTTTAAAAATTGATTGTAGGGGCGCCTGGGTGGCTCAGTGGGTTAAAGCCTCTGCCTTCAGCTCAGGTCATGATCTCAGGGTCCTGGGATTGAGCCCTGCATCGGGCTCTCTGCTTGGTGGGGAATCTGCTTCCCTCTCTCTCTGCCTGCCTCTCTGCCTACTTGTGATCTCTCTCTCTCTGTCAAATAAATAAATAAAATCTTTAAAAAAATAAAAATTGATTGTAAAATTAGGTTAGTTTTTTATTTTATTTATTTGACAGAGAGAGAAAGAGAGCACAAGCAGACAGAGTAGCAGGCAGAGGGAGAAGCAGGCTCCCTGCTGAGTAAGGAGCCTGACACAGGACTCGATCCCAGGACCCTGGGATCATGACCTGAGCCGAAGGCAGTTGCTTATCCAACTTAGCCACCCAGGCACCCCTGTAAAATTGCAAAACAATAATCTGTGTCTACCATCAGGCTGTGGGCTTTTCACTAGGGCAGGAAAATCATATTATTCCTATCAGTATGCTCAAAACAAGACTTGGTGCTTAATAGTGGCTCAGTACCTAGGACACAGTAGACACCCAATAACTGTTTCTTCCAGGCACGGAGTGAAGACAATTAGGCCCCTTGTGGAACTGAACTTCAGGTGTCCCAGATTTTTCAGACTGACCTGGTTTTCTCCCAAAGAAACAGTTTGTAGGTTCCCAATATTCAAGAAACCGGTTATCTTCCTGAGAGCATGATGTGGGAATGGGTGAGGATGTACCCTTCCAGATATTTCCTAATGAGGCAGCACCCTTCCACCCTATTAATTTTCTGGAGGATGGGGCAGCTGTGAACTGTCAGGGGCCAATACTCACAGGAGCTGAGTAATGGGGACACTGGGCTGGTAAAGAGGACCTGGGCAGAACTCAAAGTTTGTGTACTACACCACCTAAAATTATCTAGTGCCTTCCAGGGGCACCTGTACCATAGTTGAGAAAGTCCCAGTGTAGAGAATGGCATATGAATAGTATTTTAGGTGGTGGTTTGTGGAAAGTCTGTGAGGAGGAGGAGTCTGGAGGAAGTGGCACCAGATGGAAGTCTGTGGAAAAGTCTAGACATGGGGATGCATGGGGAGCTTGTCAATGCTTGTGATGACAGGAATGGTGAGGAAGTTTCCCAGAAAGGAAGGGTGTTTAGAAGGAAGTGTCAGTAGCCTGAGTTAGGAGGGACTGAGGAGAAGGAAGGAAAGAGGAACTTGGGGGCCCGGGAGAAAAGCAGTGCCTAGGCAGGCAGAGAGATTCAGGGCGAAGAAGTCAGCTCGGTGCTTCTGTCACAACCCAGAGAGCAATTCTCTAACACGACTGTTTGTGGGCATATCTTCTTTGCTTTTGTCCAGAGTATCCCTTGTTAAAGATTTGCTCCTCAGATTTCAGCAAAAGAGGCATGACAGGCGGAGGCCAAAGCCCACGTGTCTCCTCCTCCCACAGAAACACCAACCTACCCCTCGCAGGGTAGGACCAGGTGTCAGCAGCTCTTGGGCGAAGCTGTAAGACCCTTTTCTCTTTCATGATCAAATTAGCCCTTGACCTAAGTCACGTTTCCAATTGTCTTTCTTTTCTGAGAAGGGGGTCCTCACTGTCTCCTCTGCCCTCCTTTCTTGGCAACAGAAGGGTGGTGTGAGATTTATTGTCTTAAGAAAACTCAAAGAGACACAAAGATCCCTAGCCTCTATCTCACGTGAGCCAAGATCTTTGGGTGTAGAGGGTCAGTGCACACAAAGGCGCTCTGATCCCTCGTGATAGTTTCTCTCTCTAATTATAGAAAGTATTTAACTATTGTTCTGTAATTGCTTGCTGCAATTGGGTTTGAGCATTGTATTTTTGTGTGTGTGTGTGCCTTTTTTTTTTTTTTTTGACAAAGGCCTGCTTTCTGATGAGTTGTTCTTTCTTTCTTTTTTTTTTTTTTTCCCTCTGCCTTTGGTCCACTGCCATACCAGTCCCTGGCTATTCCACTACATAACTGAAGGAGGCAGTATAGTATTTCTGAAAAAGCCACTTCGCCTTATCAAATTGTTTTGGTGGCTCCCCCAAGCCTCCTAGTTGCCTGACAGAGAAAGGGAATTAACATTTATTGAGCATCTACTTAGTATTTGCCAGGCATTGTACTCAGCCCTTGCATGGGCTGTTTTATTCAATCCTTACAGCTAGTCTGAGCATAGATATTATTATCCCCAATTCATGGAAGAGGAATCTAAGGCACAGGAAGGCCACAGCCAGTAAGCAGCTGAGCCAAGATTCAAACCCAGGTCTGTCAGACTCTGTGTTGCCTCTCTTTCAGAGACGAAGAGGATTTTTTTATAGACTGGCTGATAGAATACTGGTGTTGATGCACCTAGCACTGTGGGAGAGTTGGGGAATCCTGCTTCCTTACTCTGAAAGTGCCACTTTCTAGGTCTCCAGCTAGTGGTAGGGCTTGGTGCGGAAGCCTGTAGGACTTTGATTGGGGGTGGGGGGGAAAATTCCTATGTTGAAGTCTAGGACTCCTGGGACATGGAGAAATTTCTGATATCATGGCAGCAATGACAAGGAGGGAAACCACCTCCCCACCTATGGGGGCTGCAGTGCTCAAGGTTCTCCGGGGAATAGATGCATGTTCAAGGGTTGAAATGCAGTGTTGAATGAATTAACTGCTTAGAGGAGGTACAGGCAGTAGGGACCCATCAAGTGGTGGGGAAGCAGCTGGGCACTAGCATGGCAGAAAGCCGTCACTGCTCCCAGGTCTAAGGGGGTGGAGTGTGAGTGTTCCTGCAGCCCAGTGAGAGCTAGGGCTGGGCCCCGACAGGAGCTGTGGCAGGAGAAGAATACAGCCTCTGCCTGAACGCAGACCCGAAGGGCAGGAGCACACACAGGAAGTAGTGTGTGTGAGAGAGAGAGAGAGAGAGAGAGAACATGAACAGATATCTGAGCCTCTCTCTCCTTGGGCCTCCCTGTCTCCTGCCCATGCTTGCCAGTGGCCAAACCCAACTTAAGATAGAGGACAGTGGAGCCCCAGGGATGCAGCCAGTGCTGGTCAGTCTCCTGGGCACAGGGCAAGGCAGAGAAGGGTGGAGAGAGGACCTCCAGTAGGGTACAGAGGATATTCAGCCCAGGGGCCTTGCTCAACAGTGCCCTCGATGTCAGTCTATAGGAGGTTGGACATTGCTTATAGACTCAAAGAATCATGGAATGTGAATGCTGGAAGAGTCTTAAGGGTTCTGCCCCCATGGGGCACCCTGGGTGGGGGTTAAAGCCTCTGCCTTTGGCTCTGGTCATGATCTCAGGGTCGGTCATGATCTCAGGGTGGTGGGATTGAGCCCCCCATCAGGCTCTCTGCTCAGTGGGGAGCCTCCTTCCCTCTCTCTCTGCCTGCCTCTCTGCTGGCCTACTTGTGATCTCTCTCTCTCTGTCAAATAAATAAAATCTTAAAAAAAAAAAAAAAGAGTTCTGCCCCCCAAATTCCTTTACTTTACAAAAGAGGATCTTGAGTCCCAGGGAGGAAAAATGACTGATCCAAGGTCCAAGGTCAGCAGCCAAGGTCCAAGTAGCATAGGCAGGACTGGAACCAACTAACCAAACTCAAAGTCCATCCTGCCTCTTAACTTAGAGCTGTGCTCAATTAATTGTTGATAATAAAGATGAGCCAGCCTATTTCCTCAGGGCCATAGTTTACTTTGGCTCCAGACATTTGTCTCAAATTATTCCCTCTAAATACACCTATGATCAGTGTGGGCTGCTCATTGCAGAGCGTGGGCTCTGGAGTCAGACTCATGGGACAGAATCCCAGTTCTGCCTTTTTAGAGTCATCCTGGACAAGCTGCTTGACTTCTGTGCCTTAGTTTGCTCACCTATAAAATGGGGATAATATTGGTATCTATCTCATATATCATGAAAGTTATATGAGAAAATATACTTAAAGCTCTTAGACTAGCAGCTGGCAATAATAAGTGCTTGATAAATGATACCATATATATGCATATATACTATTTATTAGCATATATAAATATATATGTGATATATTTGTACACACACACACACACACACTCACACACATATCTCTCTAGTATACTGATTTAGAATTCTGGTTAAGAGTTCATTTGGTTTTTACACTGAGATACATCCTTACACCAGTTAGAATGGCCAAAATCAACAAGACATTGGAGAGGATGTGGAGAAAGGGGAATCCTCTTACACTATTGGTGGGAATGCAAGTTGGTGCATCCACTTTGGAAAACAGTATGGAGATTCCTCAAGAAATTAAAAATAGAGCTACCCTATTACCCTGCCATCGCACTACTGGGTATTTACCCCAAAGAAGCAGATGCAGTACAAAGAAGGGCCACATGTACCCTAATGTTCATAGCAGCAGTGGCCATAATCGCCAAACTGTGGAAAGAACCAAAATGCCCTTCAAAAGATGAATGGATAAAGAAGATATGGTACATATATACAATGGAATATTATGCCTCCATCAGAAAGGATGAATACCCAACTTTTGTATCAACATGGACGGGACTGGAAGAGGTTATGTGGAGTGAAATAAGTCAAGCAGAGAGAGTCAATTATCTTATGGTCTCACTTATGTGTTAAGGAAAAACATGGAGGGCATTGTGAGAAGGAAAGGAAGCTTGAATGGGGGAAATCAGAGGGGGAGATGAACTGTGGGATGAGAGACTGTGGACTCTGAGCAACAAACTGAGGGTTTTGGAGGGGAGGGGATGAGGGGTTCGGCGAGCCTGGTGGTGGGTATTGAGGAGGACACGTATTGCATGGAGCACTGGGTGTGGTGCATGAACAATTAATCTTGTAACACTGAAAAAATAAAA
>JAQQSY010003518.1:0-12914 GCA_028646535.1 Procyon lotor
CCCCAATTTACTCAGTTTCTTAAATATTTTTTTTCCCACCAAGTGAAAGACATGGGCAACCAAAATAATTTGCAAATGATATTTGCCAAGCAATATTTTCCTTTACCCTAGTTCTTGAATCCTCAAAGGATCTTGCATTCAGTATGAATTTTGACAAGGTCATGTGACCATTCTACCTAGAACAGATATATCACCCTGAAGTAAAATCAATGTTACTAGGCTTGCCTATGCAAAGAGCCTTCTTTTTTCATATACAGCTTCACCTTATCCTTTAGAAAAAGAAAAGATACAAAAATTTGGCTATGGTAGTCAAAGGCATTAACAGAAGAACTTAGGGGGAGCCTGGGTGGCTCAGGGGGTTAAAGCCTCTCCTTCGGCTCAGGTCATGATCTCAGGGTCCTGGGATCAAGCCCCGCATCGGGCTCTCTGCTCGGCAGAGAGCCTGCTTCCCCCTCTCTCTCTGCCTGCCTCTCTGCCTACTTGTGATCTCTCTCTCTCTCTCTCTCAAATAAATAAATAAAATCTTAAAAAAGAAGAAGAATTTGGTATCTTGAGTAATTAACATCATGGACAGTAGCATTCTACACACATAAAGCCACTCAATACTCTATTTTGTTGGAAATAATCAGCTTTATTATTCCTACTGGATCTTTGCACCCCAATTATCATAGCCTTGTCCTATAAGGGATTCAGTAGCACCCTCAAGAAGGGTTTAAATATAACTGAGATTTTCTGACACCAAACTCCCTGGGAGCAGGGCTAATGGAATGGTGGCTGGATGCAAGAAAACTAGACATCAGTGTAAAAGTTGTAAGACAGGAATGCTGGCTGAAAGAAGGCAGAGAAGGCGTACAAGATAAGGTCATAATAAATCTCTTTCATATGCAATGTTCCTGACCAGAAAGTCCTGGGGTCTAAAGTGGAACATTTCTCATAGCTACCTCTTCACAACAATGGCAACTCTCACCCCTTCCTCAGCTCCTTATAGCCCTTGCTTTAGGGCTCTTGTGTACAGTGTGACTTATTCCAGACTAGTCTTTTTTTTTTTTTTAAGATTTTATTTATTTATTTGACAGAGAGAGATAGAGATCACAAGTAGGCAGAGAGGCAGGCAGAGAGGCGGAGAGGAAGGAGGCTCCCCGCCAAGCAGAGAACCCGATGCAGGGCTCAATTCCAGGGCCCTGAGATCATGCCCTGTGCCAAAGGCAGAGGCCTAATCCACTGAGTCACCCAGGTGCCCCCAGACTAGTCTTTAACTACAGAACTCTCCATTTAAGTAAGAGGAGTAAACAACTCCTTCAGGGGAGTTTTCTTGCTCAGGTTCAGTAGAGGATCTGATCATACACATACCTTATAAATTCAAGTTCCCAGGGTTGGCATGGCAATGGGACTTCTGTGAGTGTTTGTTTGTTCTTACTGAAATCCATCATAGGCTTCAGGGATGCGTCAGGTGGGTAAAAGTCCCCAGATTACTCGCATACCCATATCTCCCCTAGATAATATGGTTTGAGCCAGGAAACCATAACTTGAAGATTTCCCGATTCACAAGGAGGTTATTTGCCCCGGCTTTTCCATTACCTCTGGGAGGACAACCATTCTGGACTTGAGTACAGAAATCCCACAGCAGAAATGCACACGTCACCAGTCCTCTGCCCAGTTTTGTAGTATTTCAAGGGCCACTGATGCAGCTCACCGTCATCTAGCTTACCACTCACTTACACCTGCCAAGGGTGCAATTCCTAACTTGCATGCTATGCAACTATTCAGAAGCAACCTGAGCCCTAAATCCTCAGAAACCTTTTGCAAAGCAAGCAACACACAGACATGTACACGCGCACGTGCACACACACACACAAATAGGAAGTAAAAACAGGAAGTAGAGGAGGCTGAGGAAAAAACAAAACAAAACCAAATTATGAGAAAATGTATACAATCTAGTCCATAATTTTGTCTCATACCTAGAACAATACCAGAAAATTGCATCCTTGCTGACATGACAATAGTATGTTATTTAGTGACTTTACTAGTTTCCATTATTGCTGTTATCACCTCTTGGCTATAATCTCTCCATTCCACTTAATTTACCTGTCATTATCACTATCACTGTTGATCTACAAAGCTGACTAAAATCCGCAAGAGTGTCAAGTATTTTTATTATGCAACCAGACAAATTGACATTGTCACTGTCTCTAGAGAACTACTAGGTGTTACTAAAACGAGCACGTACAGCTCGACTGGAGAAGCAGCAAGGACAACCAACGTCCGCACTGTGCAAGGGCCTGCACTGGGATTCCTCTGAAGATAACTTTATAAGGCACGACATTTCCTTTACGTCATTGTCTTGTAGTCCCTAGTGAACTTCCCAGGTTCGCCTGTCACCACCTGCCTCAGTCTTAGAATGCAGAGGGTAGAAAGGAAATGACTATTTCAAGTATGGATTTTTCCCATCTGGTGCTTGAAGAATGAGGCACGGAGCAATTTCACCCAGCCCTGAAAGTCTGTGTATCTAGAGTGAGAAGCTCTAGGCCAAAAGCAAGGGGTTTTTTTGTTGGGGTGCCTGGTGACTTAGTTGGTTAAGCATCCGACTCTTGATTTCAGCTCAGGTCATGATCTCAGGGTGTGAGATCGAATCCCACGTCCAGCTCCATGCTCAGCACGGACTCAGCTTGAGATCCTCTCTTTCTGCTCCTCTCCGCACTCACGCTCTCTCTCTCAGAATAAAAATAATAATAATAATAAATAAAATGCACACACAAAAAAACCAAGTATTTGTTAACCAGGAAAGAAAGGAAAGGAAAGAATAACAACAAACAAAACAATTCCATGTTATACATAATGACCATCTTTAAATCCAAATCATAATTACAACTTTACTCATTCATTAGATGTTTACTTAACACTTGTTATTTGCAAAGCATTAAGGCAGACACTGTGGGGAATATAGAGATATTTAATGTGCTGTCCTTCTCTTCAAAGAGTTTATAATAAATAGGAATTATAAAATAAAAGCCATTATAACCCATTAGCAGGGACTGGATATGATAAATATCAGGTACATGGAAAGTGCCATGTATAAAGATTGTTTATTCCCATTTGTTTGGCATAAAACTCCCAGATGAGTGGGGATAAAGCAAGTAAAAAGAAGACAGGGCCTGGAGGGAAGAAAAGTATAGTTCTGACTAAAAGGAATTCATTGAGGCAGAGGAAGGAGAAATGCCCAGGACAGAATTAAATAGCTCAAGGGCAAGGAAAAACAAGTAACAATATTATAATTTCAGCTGAACGCTAAGGGTTATGTGCATTACTCCCAAAGATAAATGTTTTAAATGATGAAGTCAAGTAGAGATGCAATTATAGGAACCATTTACTATAATGAATTTATAACTTGGCAGTTTGGCCAAGATGGGAATAGGAAGATCAGGGAAAAAAGATAGCCTTGCTTAGGAATTGAGACCAGAAAGAAACCTAGGGCATCGTTGAAAGAATATCTGATGCAAGAGGGTACCAAGGAAGCAACAGATGAAATTGAGCATGGACCAAGAAAGCTCTAGACAATAGACTGGCCACTGTATCTAGCATTGGTGTAGGAGCAAGTCATCCTAGAATGATGTCTGGGAAGTGCGTGGCGTCTCCACCCTTAAGCAAAGGGAAACTTCTATTTCTATAGTCTGTGGGTCTCAAGATGAAGTTTCTAAATGCATTCTCTGATACCCTCTAATTTGCTGGAATGGGGGAAAGGAGCACCTTCAGAGCAGCTAGGATGAGGATATGCTAGGGCAAGAGCAAGGCTTGACCCTGAGAGTGCAGAAAAGGGAGAAATTACTTCCCATTGTTAGAATCAGTGCAGGTTGTGGGTTTAAGATGCATGTGAGCTGGACCTTAAACTCTTAGTTAGACTGCAGCAGATAAAGGGGTGATAGCAAGTAAACCCAGGGCATTTTGAGGAAATAATGAGGAGTTTAATGACCTCAGCAGAGACTATATTTGGGAAAGTAGAATGATATGAAACTAGAAAGGTAGGTCATATTACAGAGAATACTGTCTTCCCCTCTCACTTACTGAGAATTTACCAAGTGCTAAGAATTTACATACATTAGCTCATTTACTCTTCACAACAAACACAAGAAGCTGTTATTATTTTTTTTAAAGATTTATTTATTTATTTATTTATTTATTTATTTATTTATTTATTTGACAGAGAGAGATCACAAGTAGGTAGAGAGGCAGGCAGAGAGAGAGAGAAAGGAGGAAGCAGGCTCCCTGCTAGCAGAGAGCCCGATGTGGGGCTCGATCTCAGGACCCTGAGATCATGACCTGAGCTGAAGGCAGAGACTTTAACCCACTGAGCCACCCAGGTGCCCAAGAAGCTGTTATTATTGTGCCCATTTTCCAACAGTACCAAATGAACTTCAGAGAAACTATATAACTCATCCCAGGTAATCCACCTTGTAAGAACGCAACTCAGAAATAAATTCAAGGAAAGAAACAAACCAAGAAAAAGAGCTTCAAATCTGTGGCAGCTTGCCAAGAAAGAGATCATCGGGGTGGGCTTAAATTAACAATGCAGATATGCAAATCTCAAAGGCTTGTCTGGAAGACTTGGCAGAGATAGAATGGATGTGGCCTGGTTACTGACTATGTGAGGAATTCAGAGGGAAATAAAGGAAGATAAAGGAGAAGTAATAGCCAAATAAAGCCAACATTATCGAATCTTATTGCACTGTGTGCTTGTGTGTTTAGACACACACATAAATACATAATTCTGCAAATAAACATATAGAGTGCCAATTAACAAGGCAAAAAATGGAACCTGGTCTTTATAGAAGGAGAATCTTTACTCCATAGATTCAGCTTTACATGTACTGCCTCTAGAAATAAATACATGCAGTAGAAGTCTATTACACTCTTCATCTATAACACAGGTAGGAGTTCTGCCCTCATCACTAACAATATTGTAAACTAAATTCCCACCAACATAAGCAGTTTCATATATACTGAGAAATAGGGAATTATCTCATAAGGCAATCTATAGGTTAACAGTTTTCTTCTGTGCTTTTATTTATGCTTGTTTCCATAAAATAGGGAGTAAATAAAATAAACTACCATATCATAGTTATATCTTAGCCAATGTAAGCTGGTGGACAGCAGCACCAAAAGAGGATGGCAGCCATTATCTAATTGCCGTGTAAATTCAATACCAATGAGGCTTGGGAGCTTGAAAATTTGGAGAGCTACTAGGTATAGATAAAATATTTGTGACATAAACTAATAAACAAATTAGCAACTTAACGATATTGACAATATGGTCATTGACATACCCAAATATATCAGGCTTTATGGCAATTAACTGAAACTCTATACTAAGAACACAATAATGTAACACACATACGAATGAAGGGAAGATTATATTTATTCATATGAATATATGTGTTTTATAAGCAGAGTAGCAGCTAACAAAATGTGATTTGTTGGGTCCTGAAAAGTCATGTGACTCAAATAGCTCCCCTACTGGCCTGCTAATCACTAATAAATTTCTTCCTTATTGTTTTGTTCTTGTTGTTATTGTTGGTTTATCTTATATTTAAACTCATTTAAGGAAATAACCTAAATAAAGCAATTGTTCATTGCACTAGAAATTCTAAGGGAAAGAACCACTGCACTTTGATAGGGTATAAAACAGTTTAGTTACAGTAGCATGAGAATATCTCTGAGTGAGAGGCTTCTGAGCTGAGACCTAGAAAATATAATGGAGGCTATCATATGAAAATATCATAGGCAAAAGGACCATCAGGCTTAATATTTGAAGGAATGAAAGGCCTTGACACAGAGTGCTTAATATAAGTCTGGAGCTAAAAATGGAAAGATAGTTCTAGAATATATCATGAGGAGCCTACACAACCAATAATCACTTGTTGTGCCTTCTCCTTGGCTTGAACTTCAACATCCCACCAAGTCTTTAGCCCATAACATTCCCCTAAGTCTTTTGTTTACTTCCAAACTTTTTTTTTTTTAACTCCAGTGCCTCTTCTCAGCTTCTGAATCTTACCAGATCTCCCAGCGTGACCCAATACTTCACACCTTGTGCGAAATTACTTACAGTCAACTCAGCCTCACCACCTCCCTCTTTTAAAATTTTCTTTGATTGCAGAGAGAAAGCTGGAAACTCTATTTCCCAGAATCCTCTTCTCTCTGTTTCCCAATCAGACTCTGTCACTCACTGAGACTTGGAGAAAGGAGAGGCCATTATTCTCCAAAGTCAGATTCGGCCAGATGTTGTGACATTTGGTCCCTGGCAATCTCTTGAGATGCTCATTTCCATGTTTCATGCTATGATTGTCAGTGTCTGACTTTGCTCTCCAGCTCTTCCAAAATTG
The DNA here is from genome assembly GCA_028646535.1 of Procyon lotor. NCBI lineage: Eukaryota > Metazoa > Chordata > Mammalia > Carnivora > Procyonidae > Procyon > Procyon lotor. The sequence goes on from JAQQSY010003518.1 coordinate 6,375, forward strand.
TAGGAGTCTTAAATTCCTTATCCTAACGCCCTTCAAATTTGGGCCATAAAACGTGGCTTCTATATTTGTTACCAGAAAACAGAATCTCAAAAGATAGGAATGTGGAATCAAACCTATGCACTGATTAGATTTGAAGGCAATAATCATCTCACTGTCAGTAAAAAATGGAATAATGATAATTCATGGTGTGATGTGGCAAAAGTTACTGAACATATTAAGTTTAATTGCCTGGAATCAAGTCTGAGTTTCAGAGAAATAAATACATTGATATGGGCGCTGAATAAATAATTCTGGAGTCAGTGTTTTAACTTGAGTGGCTAAAAGTGTTTCCATCAGTTCACATGGAATACAGACTCAACACTGGCCTACAGCAAATGAAATTAAGATGGTAGAAATTCCTTTTATAGTACGCAGGAAGAAATCCAACAGCTTAGGGGATCCTGGAGGGGACTTATTACCTATGGCCTCACCACCCGCTCAATATGTCACAGAGGATCTAAAGAACATTTCCTTCACTAAGATGTTGACTGACCCATTGAAGCCATATCTTTCTTCTCAAACTACTCCTTTGCCAGCTATGACATTATATTCTCCTGATTATTCCTTGTCGGTATTTCATGTTTTTCCCTCATCTTCCACTGACCCATAATGTTGCTCTTCTCAGGGTCTGTTCCTGACTCTCTTTTCTTCTCGCTCTGCTTGTCTCTGTATATTATCCATACACATAGTTTCCCCTACAAACCACACATTGTTGATTCCCAAGAAATATTTCTGCCTCATATCTCTTCACTTCCAGACCCACATATCCTGCTGCTATTAAATTTATCTATTTCAGTGGTTCTCGGATATTTTCATGTGAGGAACTAAGTCCTTTACGTTCTCAAAAATCATTAAGAATCCCAAAGAGCTCCTACTTACATGGGTTATATCAATAGAGATTTGTCATATCAGAGATTAAAAAATGAGAAATTTTTGAAATATTTATTATTTTAAATATTAATTTAGTTTAATGTTAAATAAAATATTGATTCATTTGAAAATAATAATATACCCATTGTATGTTAGCATAAATAATTTTTTATTTTAAGGATTTTATGTATGTATTTGAGAGAGAGTGAGAGAGAGATAAAGAAAGCATGAGCGGGGTTAGGGGTAGAGGGAGAGGAAGAGGCAGACTCCCCACTGGGCAGGGAGCCTGATGTATTTATTTTTAAAAACTATACTGTTGGGGCACCTGGGTGGCTCAGTGGGTTAAAGCCTCTCCCTTCGGCTCAGGTCATGATCTCAGGGTCCTGGGATCGAGCCCCACATCAGGCTCTCTGCTAAGCAGGGAGCCTGCTACCCCCTCTCTCTCTGCCTGCCTCTCTGCCTACTTGTGATCTCTCTGTGTGTGTGTCAAATAAATAAATAAAATCTTTAAAAAAAAAAAAAACTATACTGTTTAGGATAAAAATAGTGAGAAGAATAACACTGTTTTACTTTTTGCACATTTTTTAAAGATTTATTTATTTATTTGAGAGAGAGAGAAAGAGTGAGCAGTGGGGAGGGGCAGAAGGAGAGAAATAGAGAAACTCAAGCAGACTCCCTGCTCAGCCTAGAGCCCTATGTGCGGCTTGATCTCATGACCCTGAGATCAAACCTGAGCCAAAACCAAGAGCTGGGTGCTTAATCTACTACATCACCAAGGCACTCCCTGTTTTGCATATTTGTTAAGTGTCTCATTGAATAAAAAACAGATTCTCATATCTGTTTCTTTCAATTTGCTGTGATATGTTATTGTTTTCATTGAAGTACATGAAATTCAGCCTCGCACAGATAACTAGTTGAAAAATGGAGGAGTATTTCAACAGTTCCTTTAGATAATGAATATATGTCTTTAATACTACACTAAAATTCAATAGGTAGTAAGTTCCTAAAAGTGGCAATGTGCAATTTAAATTATAAGTTTTTATAATTTTAATTTATATTAAAGTCCATCGTTCTCAGAATGTAGAAAGCTGGGAAGCTGCTTGCATGTTAGCAATGAGAGACTAAGTCAGATAAAGTATAAAATCAAAACTCTTTTGATTCCATTAGATAGCTAAGTTCATAGCAACCAAATACCCTGAATTTTAAGTTAAAACTAGTTCCTTTACGACAGACTACAGAACGTGTCTTACTTATAGCAGAGCACACATGGGAAAAAGAGGTGGCCCCTATATAAACGGATAAAAAGAAATCAACTAAAAGTTTTGAGTTAATAATATTAAGGGTCAGTTGTGGACTACCATGTTATCCTAGAATAGCCGAAGGCCTCAGATACAAGGCATACTTGCACTCACTTGAGAGCTCTTTTTCTTGGACTTCTTCTAAGTGTTCACGTGAAAGAATGGAACAAGGCAGGAGACCAGGAAGAACCAACCTCAAGGGTACAGGACTGTAGAAGGTGGTCAGCTGCCATTGAGGGAATAGACACAAACTCTTGCTTGCTTCCCAGGACCCAAGAAGCAAAAGTCTCGAGCTACTAGGGATGGGGCAGTAATCACTAGAACTCCCAGAGAACAGGCAATGATCCACTGCATTAGAGAGAAGGGTGGAAGGAAAAACTGTCTTCCCTGGGGAGGGGCAATAAACTGCCCTGGTGCCAGAAACCTATGCATATACAGAATACAGAAGTCTACCATTGCTGGGGTTAAGGGAGAAACTCCCACCCAAGATGAGCCACAGATACAAGACAGTTTATCTGCCACAGGGAAGGGGGGGCGGCAGGAAAGCCAAGAAGGGCCCACCTCTGAGATCCAGGTATGCAATCCTTTCATAAGACCGAGGCTAAACTAGGGCAACAGAGAATCTCCTCACCTCCACCATAAACCCAGCAGCACGCACGTAACCAGCAAGAGCTCAGTGAGATCCCTTCTGTGGGGCAGGCCCGCAGGGACATCTGAAAGCTGAAGGCCCAGCACAAACCAAGGAAGATCTGCTGGCACCCCAGCCCCCAGACTAAACTGAAGGCAAAAGTAGCCCCATACCAGAGAAATGTGAAGGCTGTGATGCCCTGAAGATAACAAAGCAATGGCAAGCACCAAACCCAGATCAACTCCTTCCTAAATGGAGTCAAGCTCCTACACGGAGTTCAGTGAAAAAGTGCTTATGTTCTTGCAAAAATACTATTTCTCTCGGTCTCTACTCTCCTATACATCATATCCAGCATTCAGTACCAAAAAAAAAAAAAAAAAAAAAAGGCCCACAAACACACAAAAAGGGAAACCAATTCCTTTCCAAAAGAGAAAAGAAAAATAACTCATTTTCGAAAGTTAAAACAAGTAACAAAACCAGAACCCGATGACCACTACACAAGAGCCTTGAACATAACTGCAGTAAATATGCTAAATGATCCAACAAAAAAGCAAACAGCATGTGTGAATATATAAGCTCCTGCAGAGAAATGGAAACTCTAAGAATCAAATGGAAGTATCTGAATTTATTTAAAAACACAGTGTCACAGATAATTCTATTCAGAGGCTCATCAGTTTACTTGACAGAGATCATAAAAAAATCTATGAACTGAAAATCTATTAGTCTATCTTGCATGATTTTGTAACATTACAGATTGGCCATTTAAAAAATATTAGTTCACTCAGTTATACAGATCTTCCATATGTTGGCACATTTTATTATACAATAGTTTTTTGACTACATTTTTAATGTTACCACCAATCTCATTAGAAAAACCTCTAAAAAAAAAAAGAAAAACCTCTAAGTGCTGGGAAACCATTGAGCTGATGGCAATAAATACAAGCTTTCCAAAATTCTTATTTATGCTTGAAAGCTTAAATTTTATCACTAGCAACAAATACCATCAGTTATTTTTCTCAAAGTAACAGTTCATTCATTTGCAAGAACATAACGGCCAAAGACTCAATTCTGAATAAACACAGCTTTTCTGTCAGTTTTACTCTTAAATAAAAATTATATTCTGTGAAAACAAGTGGTTAGCTCAGCTCACAACTCAAAGACAAGTTATCATTCTACAGGCAAACTTAGTAACTTACTATGCATATTTCCCATTTCACCAAGTGGAACATAAAAAGATATGTACCTTATATATTTCTAAGAGTAACTCCTATCTATGAAATACTAAAAAGAGCGTTCTGTGGAAAAAGAGAAATGTTATATGCAAAATTTTACATACACATATATGCAAAAAGTTTACATAAGATGGTTGCCTATTAAGTAATTTGAACTAACCTCCCTGCCATCATATTACAATCATATGCTTTTTTAAAGATTTTATTTATTTATTTGAGAGAGAGCGCGCAAGTGGGAAAGGGCAGAGGGGGAAGGAGAAAGAATCTGAAGTGGACTCCGCACCGAACTCAGAGCCCAAGGCAGAGTTGGATCCCATGACCTCGAGACCGTGACCTGAGCCGAAACGAAGAGTCAGGTGCTTAACCGACTGAGCCACCTCGGCGCACCTTGCAATCATATTTTTTCCATAACCTGTTATTTCTATCACAACAGACCCATTTGCTTAATTGTTATTCAGTTTCAATTCATAAAAAGTACATAAACTGTGTATTAATTAAAAAGAGATATGTGCTAAAGTATCAAAATTTAATAAAATTAATAATTTCTGTGCTTCATCAAGGACACTTTTCAGTAAAATGAGGCATTTTTTTCACACAGCAAGGCCACTACAATATCAGTAGTCCTGCGGCTGGGCACCATTGCCCTGTTCATGCTAGGGCACTAATAATTTATCCACAATTACTCTTCCATTATCCGTGCAAATGTCAACACAGTTAAAAAGGCAATAATGCCTTTTTTCTTTTCCATTGAGGGATTTTATTTGCACTACATATCACATCCTGAGAAAAAGAATCCCAGGATTTTTCCCTCCTGTGTGTTTCCATCTTGCTTCTTCATGGTCCGTGACGCCAGCTGAGGTTGTCAGTACAATGAAACCAAACTGGCAGGTCGGGAGCAGATAAGTCTGCCATTTTTCTAGATCTTTGAGTTGTACATCAAATCTGGAGCTGATCGCCTGATACTTGTTTAACCTGCCTGTGAGGTTCACAACAAATTTCTCGGCTCTGTGGTCATCAGGAATTTCAAATTTGCCAATATAACCATGCTTCACCATCACAGTCAGAAACCAGACAGTGACTTTGGAGCATGACTTAATGAGGGTGTTCGCCTCTCTTTTCAGCCTTGTTAATACTCGAGAGCATCTGCCAGGACATTCATGCACACCATAAGGGTGGCACAGAAAGACGGCAGAAAGAAGAATAATGTCTTAATATTATTACGAAAATGATTTTGACTTTATTGACCCTTGGAAGTGCCTTAGGGACTCTGGACATTGGCAGATCATACTTTGAAAAACACTACTCCATCCCAATTTTTCACATATCTCAAACTCAATTTGTACATATCTTAGTTAAAAATCCATCCCCTAAAATTCAGTAATCTTCCTCCATTTCCCACTTTGAATAATTGCACCATAATCCAGTTACTCATCAAAGTCTAGAAATAACACCAGAAATGACACTAGAAAATAATCTCTTCTGTCTTCCACCAACACTCATATTCATCTTGTCAACTTCTTTCAGTAAAGTGGCTTGCAACTATTTCACCTAACATCCCACTACACTTTTTCACTTTTATTGTCACAAGGTAGTTTCATATAATCTCTTGTCCTTAACACTACAGTCTACTAACAATTACCCCTTCTTCTAGTCTTTCCCCACTCTCCCCCAAGATCAACTTTCTACACTTCCATCAAAGTGATCCTTCTAAAATTAAAATCATTTTCTCTAACCTATTTTCCCTTGGCAAACATAATAGAATGGTACGCAAAGTTCTGCCTGACTGAAACCTACTTACCTTTATAATTTAATCTTTAATTCACTTACCTGCACACACATACGTACATACATACTACACTCCAACCACAGGATGTTTCTTTTTTTTTTTTTTAAGATTTTATTTATTATTTATTTGACAGAGAGAGACATGGTAAGAGAGAGGGAACACAAGCAGGGGCAGTGGGAGAGGAAGAAGCAGGCTTCTCGCTGAGCAGAGAGCCCAGTGTGGATTTCAATCTTAAGACCCTGGGATCATGACCTGAGCCAAAGGCAAACATGTAATCTACTGAGCCACCCAGGCACCCAGGATGTTTCATTAAACCCAGTACATTCCTATTTATTTTTTTAAGACTCATACATATCCTCACCTAAGCAAAACTGACTATCTGCTCTTAAAGGTCTAAAGAAGGAGAAGAGGCCAGCCATAAGAAAAATGGGGAGAGAGGCGCTTGGCTCAGTGGGTTAAGCCTTTGCCTTTGGCTCAAGTCATGATCTCAGGGTCCTGGGATCAAGCCCCGCATTGGGCTCTCTGCTCAGCAGGGAGCCTGTTTCTCCCTCTCTCTCCGCCTGCCTCTCTGCCTACTTATGATCTCTCTCTCTGTCAAATAAATAAAATCTTTTTTTAAAAAAAAGAAAAAAGAAAAATGGGGAGAAAAAGTCTTCCCAGAAGAACATGTGCAAAGGCACAACAGAT
>JAQQSY010003519.1:0-12914 GCA_028646535.1 Procyon lotor
ATTCCTGCGCCTGCCAGGGAGGTGGAAGAAAAGCGCAGGTGAGGGGCAGCCCTTCGGGAACTGTCATTCCACCTGCCATCTGCATCTCATTGGCCAGGACTCGCTCACACGGCCACACCTGGCTGCAGGTTGGCTGGGAATGACAGCTCATATTCCCGACAGCCTCCCGCCAGCGGAAACCTGCGGGTTCCACGGCTATGAAGGAGATATTGGGACGCAGCTAGCGGTTGCTGTCTTTTTTTTTTTTTTTTTTAAGATTTTATTTATTTATTTGACAGAGAGAGAGATCACAAGTAGGCAGAGAGGCAGGCAGAGAGAGAGGGGGAAGCAGGCTCCCCTCTGAGCAGAGAGCCCGATGCAGGGCTCGATCCCAGGACCCCGAGATCATGACCTGAGCCAAAGGGAGCACCTCTAACCCACTGGTCCCCCCAGGGGCCCCGCGGTTTGTCTTAATATCCAAAGCACACCATCCCCCCAACCAATTAAAAAAAAACAAACAATAAAATTTATCTCAAAGGAAAGAAAATGCTTTTCTGGAAAGGTGCCTTGGGAATCACACAGAATGTAATCGACCATGATTGACAGGTGGAAGATTGAGACCAAGGGAGAAAGCCACGCCATTTTTTTTTTTTTTTTTTTTTTAGCATCCTCTGCTGTAGCCGAGCCCAGAATAAAGAGCTTTCTTGCATGTGCGCACCCCGACACATGCACACACACATACGAGGGCAGCACACGGATTCCGACCTGGCGTAGCCTGCATTCCTTCCTCCCTACAACCCACGTGGTGTATTGATCCCATGTCAGGAAACTTCAGTGGCTTCGTGGGACGCAGCCCAAAATACCACTTGATCTAAGCATGAGCGGACTTGGGGCAGCAGCGTGGGGACCTGGGGACAGCGAGGGCTCCTCCTGCCTGGGGCTCCCGGGAGGGGCCGGCCCCGCTCTGCGTGCAGAGGCTACAGTCGGGGTTCTCTGTGAACCCCAGCTGCTGCGTCCACTGTGAGACATCTACCGAGCGTCCCGGCACCCGTGGCTCCTGGTCGCGGGGGGCAGGTTCACACGCAGGGGAGACGGAACCCTGTTCCACCTTTCCTCTAACTGACTCGACCAAGTCACCGGCTCACCTTCAGATCGAATGAGGGGTCCCCAGGACGTCTGGTGTGTTGCGGATGCTTCCTGGTTTCTCGGGGACCGGGTGTCATCGCAATTCTGTTGTTTTGAAATGAAGGAAACTTCCAGTTAGTTGACCGGAACTCATCAGCTCTGAGAAGTGCGGTCCCTGTCAGGGTAAGACTCTGATCCCGATGTTGTAAACCGGCTGGATGAGCTCAGGGCAGGGAGGGGACGAGAGGCCCGGACTGCCAGGACCACAGGGCTCTGCCCGTGCAACGGGAGGGAGGGCGGGCAGCGGGGGCTGGAGGAAGCAAGGGTCTCCAAGCCCAGACCCTTCGGGCCCTTTATCGGCTCTGTGTCACCTTGGCCTTCTCCACGGCCTGTCACAGCCGCGTGCTCCCTTCCACACCTCTGCCTCGCAGACAGGTTCAGGTACATGGTGGGACCTGCTTTATTCCCCCCTAAAAGATGTAGACACCCTAGCCCCCCCGCACCCGTGTTTGGGACCTTATTTGGAACCAGGGTCTTTGCAGATGAAGTTAAAGTGAGGTATTAGAGTGAATCCTAGTCCCACGTGACTGTGTCCTTGTGAAAAGGGGGGGTATTGAACACAGACACGGGCAGAGCGAAGCTGCGAGGACACAGGGAGAAGCCGGTGTCTCCGCACCAAGGACAGAGCCTGGAATGAGTTTCCCCCCCAGCCTCGGGGGGAGCCGGCCCTGCCACACCCTGCTCTTGGACTTCCCGCCTCCAGCCCCTCAGAGGATGCACTCCTGCTGTTTCAGCCGCCCTGGGTACTTGGTGCTCACAACCAAGGACACCAGCACAACACCCGTCCTCCGGGAACACGGAAAGGACTGCGTAAAGCTGTATCATAAAGAATCTGAGAACAAGCAGCTCCTTGCAGAGGTTGTTGAGACTGCTAATACCCTTCGGATTTCTGAGGGCTTTGGAACAGGTGCACACTTGTGTGCGCCCTTAGCCGGCAGTCATCCTGGGGTCTGTGTGCCTTTCAGTTCTTTTTTCTGCAAGATCTACGGTGTGAGACAAAATGCCATCGACAAAATGGGTTCTCCTCTGCGTGTCCTGGGCTGCTCGGGGCTGGTCACCGAGGGAGGCTGCAGGGGTCGCATGATCTGCGCAGGAACGAGCCCAGCCCCCAGAGGACAGACACCCATGTAGCTGCAGAGCCGGGGACCAGCAGAGCTGTCCACACTGTCCTGAGCACAGACAACCTGCGACCGTCGGCTACACACTTGTCTGGCATGCAGAACAGCTTTCAAACGTCCGGACTGCAAAGCCTATTTCACACTCAAAGGTCTAAAGAAACGAGAATGTAAAATTGTTCAAGATCCCGGTGCAGAGGGTGAACACGGGGAGAGAACCCTCTTATTCAATATCACAGTGGCTGGGATCCACGTCGCTAAAAATAATACAAAATTAAAGGAATGTTTTTACCCCAGAATATGCATTAAACCACCTAGAAGAGAAGACGCACAGCACCTCAGGCGGCCGGAATGAGATGTGAGGACCAGCGGGTGGTACGGCCTCCAGAAGGATGAAGCTCAGCCAGCCAGCCGCGGGGATCGCCCACCCACGGGCTGCCCGCCACCCACACCTCGTTTTGCGCCTTTATGGGGCTCAGTGTGGAAGTCCCCGTGTCTCCTTGCAGGAAGTCGGGCCCCCGAGCCGCCCCAGCCCTGGGCCTCAGCTAAGGGGGCGACCCTCCCCAGAGCCCCAAGGACGCGAGTCCTGACACAAGTTTAGGAAAGCACAACACCTACTATTTTGCACGTGGTCCCCGGGGAGTCCATGCAAACACGGAGCCGGCAGTGCAGGTAGACGATGGAGTTGTTGATGAAGGAGAAGATTTTCAGCTTAAACTGGGCCTTGCTGGAATCCCCGTTCTCGATCACGTTCGTGTGTGTGTTGGGGACGGGGCAGCTGGGAAGGGAGGGACCGAAACTCATTAGTCAGGAGCCGCCCCCTCCCCTCCATCCGGCTCCCCGGGGGGCTTCCCGGCCATGCCCCTGGGCGCACACCTGTGGGAGGCAAGGACCCCCTGGCTCTCCCACTCCCCAGAGCCTCGGGTGTCCCTGAAAACCCAGCCCGCCTATCTGGGGGGGTCTGGGAGCTCAGAGGCCCCCAAGCAGGCTGCCGCCAGCTCGCACCTGTTGTTGATGAAGCCGAACGTGACCGGGTCCCCAGCGTTGCTGGACGGCGTCGCCCAGCACTGGGTCAGGACCACCTTGAGGTCGCTATTGTGGCTATAGAGCCCCACCTCAATCTTGATGTCGTCGCTGGCGGACACGGTGTAATTCCGAGGGATAGGGGAGTCCCCGATAAACAGCTGCATCTCAGTGACAAAATTGCCAGCGCCGTGGAGGTCCTCGATAATGGTGTAAACCCTGCCAGAGCCGGTGGGGTCGGTGGGGTCGGCGGGGGCGCTTCTGTGACCCCACCCCCTCCCGTTCCTCCCCAGAAGGCAAGCCTGGAGAAGTAGGGAAGTAAAGGCAGACCGCCCAAACGGGAACGGGCAAAAAGAGGCTGCCTATCGTGAGCCGGCTGGAGTGGGGTGTCAGCCCCCTCCGACGTGGGTCTGGAGGAGACCTGAGGACAGGCAGTGGCGGGGGAAGTGGAGACAGTAATTAGGGGAGCTGGTAGTTACTAACCACAGCCTGGCCACTGCCAGTCTCACAGAAGGGTCCTCAAGTCACTGAAACCCTACAGGAATCCAGAGTGAAGGTGCTAGAGAGGCCAGGGAGCTGGGGAGGGAGGGGACGAGACCTCTCCACTCACCCCCACTCAGGGGTGTAGCCCGATGATGTCAGGAGGTCATTCTGGAAGGCACAGTGGATGGGGCTTAGGATCTTCAGGTGGTGGATGATGCCCTCAGGAGACAGGTCGTTCCTCAGCATGGTCCTCACCACCGTATTCGTCATGTTCTGAACACAAACAGGGCATCAGTGCCTCCGGGCCCCCAGCAGCCCCCCACCCCCCAGCATGCCGGCAGACCATGGCTCTGGGTGCGGGGGAGGGGTGGTTCTTCTCTAAAGCTTTCCCCCCAAATACGAACACTCTGACGATCTTTTCCTGACATTAAATGCCAAAGAGCGTATCCAGTCCTGGCCCCCGGTCACTTATGTCCTATGCCCGTTTTCCCCATCAGAGGAGAACCAGAGGCAAACTGGGTCCACTGATAACCCCCAAATAATAGATCGGATTCCTCCCCAGATAATCCCCCAGCACATTTCTGCAAACGAGAGCACAAGACCCTCCCTGAAGAAATCGAGCTAAAATCAAGGGGTTAACGTCTGTGCGGGACCACCAGCGTTCTCTCCCTGCGCCATCATCCAGTGGAGAACGAGGAGCCCAGGAACCAGAGGACGAGCTCCCAAGAGGGATGGTCATTGTGACGGGGACTCGGGGCATGGGAGCACGCTGCCCTCTGGGGAACAACGCTGAGCCCATCCCGTCCACGAGAATGGGCTCACGCCCGTAGACCAAGCACAGAGACTAAGCGCACAAGAGTTCTGGAGTCTCTCCAGAGCCCAAAACAGAGACGGAGAACCGGAGGCGGGCAGCTGCCCGATGGCTGGACTCACTCGAGAGAGGCAAGCAGCCACTGTGCAAGTGCACCGCCCTGCATGGCCCCTCCACAGGTCCGCCTGCGCGCTGACCCCGCAGCTGCCGGCGCCCCCCACAGGTCCACGTGCGGGTTGACCACACAGCTGCCCGCCCCCCACAGGTCCACGTGCGCGCTGACCCTGCACCTGCCCAGCCCCCAACAGGTCCGTGTGCGCGCTGACCCCAGAGCTGCCTGCCCCCTATAGGTCCGCGTGCACGCTGACCCCGCAGCTGCCCAGCGCCCCCACAGGTCCACGTGCACGCTGACCCCGCAGCTGCCTACCCCCTCCCACAGGTCCACGTGCGAGCTGACCCCGCAGCTGCCCTCTCCCCCCCACAGGTCCACGTGCACGCTGACCCCACAGCTGCCCGCTCCCCCCCCACAGGTCCACGTGCGCGCTGACCCCGCAGCTGCCTACCCCCCCCACAGGTCCACGTGCACGCTGACCCTGCAGCTCCAGCACGTGGCCCCCGGCTCACCTGCCCCCCACCCGGCGAGTTATCTGTCTGCTGAGCCCAGCCCGTGCCCGGGGCCCACGTGTCCCCATGGGGAGCAGGGAGCAGGCTCCAAACAGATGCATCTGAATGCAAGGACCTTGCCCTCCTTGTGCCCCGTGAGGTCCCTGGAAAAGCAGAGTCGCAGAGGCCATGAGGCTGGTCCTTGGAGGAGGGCCACCCTGACCCCCCACCGCCTGTGATCTTGCTGAACCTCCAGGTCCCGTTGGTTAAACATGGATACCGGGACCTAACCATCGCCTGGCGTAAGAATAGCCCGCGGGTCCATGGGGCAATGCTTCGCCACCCTGTTCTAGGAAACGAGGCTGCCAACAGCCGTCACAAGGTTCCTAGGGGCCGAAGTCCGGGTTCCTGAGTCCCTGCCCCGTGGACTGACTTCCCTAAAGAGGACAACCTCCTTGTCCCCACCGTCACGCCAGCCACCCCCCAGACCCTCTCCCAGCCCCCCTGCCAGCACCAGCCCCTTCCATGCACGCCCAGGAACCCCGGGCCCCGCCTCCCAGAACCACGCAGACCCCTTCCGCCTGGTCACACCCCCAACTTGCCGCCCCTCACCCAGCTGCTGCCCGTGTCCCCTGGCTATGCACACAGTCCTCTGCACACGCACCTGGGGACCATGTCAGTTTCTGCGCATCCTGTCCCGGGGTGCACGTCTCTCAGGAGGCTGCCATGCCCAGTACTGCCCTGTCCCCCGTGCCCAGTGAGGCAGGGTGCCGAGGATACTGGTGCCCTCCTCCCGGCGGTTCAGTGCACACAGTGCAGGGAGGACGGAGACAAGAGGCACATGGGAGCTTTAACTGTGACCTCGACCAAGCTGGGAAGGATCGGGGCCTGGGGCCAGTCTGCCCAACATAGAGGGTGTGGGGGTGCTGCAGACCAGGGGAGCTCACGTGGGCGCAGAGCCCTCCCTGCACGAGATGGGAGATGCCACCAGCCAGGCACCCCTAACTGGGCTCCCCTCCGTGCGGTGCGAGCAGAGGGACGACCCGGAGCCTGTCGGGGACTCAGGCAGTGAAGATAGTTATTTGCAGGCCCTCGACCCCTCTGCCCAGGTCCTTCGGAGGACACCAGCCTGATTGCCCAGTGTGCACAAACATGCACACACTCACCTACGCACATGCACGTTCTCACACACGTGCACCCTTGGACACTCCTGTGAACACACTTCCTGCCTTTTTCCTCTCCCACTGGCTGTCCATCCTACCCACACTTCAGAATCACTGGAAGTAGTTTTTGAACCCTGAGGCTGACCTCAGGCCCTTTGCACCAGAATCTCACAGAGCAGGGCTCAAAACTGCCCCCTGATTCCAGGGCATAGTCTGGTGCCTGGTGAGAACTTGCCCTACCCTGTCCCCCCACTCTCCTGGGTCCCCCACTTTGAGTCAGAGACCCTGGGGTGCAGAGTCTTCCCTGGTCCCCCGGGGACAGTGGCCCACCCCCTCCCCATCTGGCGTTCCTGATGCTGGACGCACCGCCCCCCACCCTGCGTGCCCCCAAGCCTGCCCCCCCCAGCCCTTACACTTTGCACGACGGTCCCGCACTCGCTCCACCCGGCCGCCAGGAGCACGTGGGTGCTGTTGTGGTCGCTGACGTTGCAGGATGGGTGTCCCAGGTACAGGGACGACTCGGGGATGGATTCCTGCTGCAGGAAGCGCCTCTGGATGGCGATGGCCACCTTCTCGATCTCGCAGAGCACCCTGACTGCCTCGGTCAGGTTCAGCCGCTGCGGCGGATCCTGGGGGCGACCCCTGGCCCCCGGCACAGAGGCCGCCCTGGTTCCTGCTGGGGTGGGGCGGTGATCCGGGCCCAGGGCCAGAGAGAGGCCGGGAGCATGGGTGGCGTTGCCCGGAGAGTCCCCTGCAAGGCACAAGATGACACCCAAGGCTGGGTCTGTGTTTGGAGGTCTGCCGCCTGAGCCTGGCCTGTGCGGCCCGCAAGTGAGGAGGGGCGCAGGGGTGCAGAGAGCGAGGTCAGCCGGGAACAGCAGCACACGCCTGGAACACACACTCTGCCCACGGCCGCACACACACACGCACAGGTGGCTTGTTTCTGCCAGCCCTCCGGTGAGGCCAGGCTTGGCCTGCCGGGGGCTCCCGTGAGCAAGGAGCCCAAGGTGCCCTCTGCCCTCCGGACCCTCCCAGGCTGACGCCAGGCATGGGCCGAGCCCATGCACGTGCCGGGACAAGCCTTCTAATCTCTAAAGTGGGTTCATGATGTTTACTCTCAGGATCCGGAGTCCCTAGCTCCGGCTCCAGCTTCCTGCTGCCCCCAAAGCATGGTTTCGACCTCCGCTGGAACACGACAGCCTGGGAAGACGCGCAAGGCTGTCCGAGGGATCCCTCTCTAGTCTGCACAAAGCAGGCCCAGGACGCAGCCCAGCCCGCTCCCCGGACCCGGCCCCATCCCCCGCCACCTTGGCACCTGTCTTCTCTTCTCTCAAGGCGGGGCTCGCCCACTCCTCTGTCCCCTCACCTGGCTCCCTCGTCCCCAGGATGCAGCCCAAACCCCTGCTCGTGGCGCTCACCGCCTTCTCAACTGGCCTCACCAACTTCTTGGCAGCTGGCTTCCCGTTCCCCCCCAGGCATCTCATAAGGGTGCCCGGCCCAGACTTCACCCGGACCAGGGGCACCCCCAGGAGCTCTGGTCTGGCTGATGCGTGGACCCAGCCCCCGCTGCCCCACTGCAGCCCCCTCGGCCTAGTGCCGTCCTAGCCGGCCTTTAAGACCAGCTCTGAGACAGCTCTTCCAGGAAGCCCTCCCTGACTACTCCCACAGGGCTGCAACCACTTAGTCCCCCTGAGCTTCCTGCTTCTACCTCAAGCAGAACACATTCCGTATTCCCGGTGACAAATGTTTACTTGTGCAAACATCTGTCTCACTCCACTTGACCGCAGATGCCTGACCTGGATGGCACGGTCACCTCAGGGTCAACGCGGGATGGACTGCGGCCCCATTTACTGGGGAAGTACTGGGTGGGGAGAAGGGGCCGAGCAGAAACACTTCCCACGTGTTGCTTATCGCACGGGCTGTAGGCTTTGGAGGTCGTCTTCTAGAATTAGAGAGAACAGGGCCGACCGTACGTGCGTCGTTTCCCATCAGGGGCACCTGGAGACACGAGGTGCCGCCCAGGAGGCCGGAGATGCACGGGAGAGCATGAGGGGACACACACGTGTGCATGGACACGCAGACACACCCAGGCACACACGTTAGAAAACGAGTCCGGGACACAAAAACGTGCCGACCTTGTTTGGAAAGGAAGCCCTTTGCCAACGAATGTCCTTAAGAGAACAGATTAGCCGACGGTATCTCGGGAAAGGGATCATGGGACTCTCACCCTCACAGGGTCTTCCGGAATATTCCGTGGGGAAGGGGGGGGTGCCGCCCGCGCAACTGCAGGTGAAGGAGCCCAGAGTGTTGCGGCAGGACGCGCCCGGCTCACAGTCATGCTCCTGGTTCTCACACTCGTCGTAATCTGCGCGACATCAGAAGCAAGACAGGACGCGGTCGGGGGTCACGGGGCCGGGGGCGCACACAGCCCCCCCACCCCGGATCTCGGGCCGCAGAGTCGAAGATTACGGAGTGACAGCAAAGCTGCCCAGTCCTGGGGAGGTCAGGAGACAGGGAGACGCCTGCTTCTCGGCCAGTGTCCGGATGTCTGCGGGGGACGCCGGGGAAGGGCGGTTGTGGTCCCAGGGGGTGGGGGGCTGGGCGGGACAGCGGAGTGGCTCATCGGGGGCCGAGCAGGTCACCAGCCCAGCCACAGCCCCTGGCCTCAGGCCCAGGCACCCCCGCAGCAGGCTCGTTCCCACAGAAGGCCCGGCACCCACTGCTTGCTTTGGTCTCTATGCTCGGCTACAGGTTTGCTGCAGAAAATGGGGAAAACTTGGGCCAGCCTAGCAAAAAGCACAGTCCACACCTAAGGCCACTCTCACAGGGAACAGTTTGCACGGTGACGATGTCCTCCTGGTCCTTTAAAACACAGACTGTGGGGCCCCTGGGGGGCGCAGTCGGGAAGTGTCTGCCTTCAGCTCAGGTCATGATCCCAGGGTCCCGGGATCGAGCCCCGCATCAGGCTCTCTGCTCAGCGGGGAGCCTGCTTCCCCCGCTCTCTCTGCCTGCCTCTCTCCCTACTTGTGATCTCTCTCTGTCAAATAAATAAATAAAATCTTTAAAAAAAAAAAAAAAGAATGCATAACAGTCCATGGCACGGATGGGCCATGATTTGCCTACTTTGTCCCCTATTATGGGACTATCGGCCACTTGCAATCTTCTGCTTTTCAAGTAAGACAGAGGGTGGGGATCTTGGTGTATAAACCGGGGTCGAAATTAAGGTCGATTTCTGCAGGCTGAAGTCCTGCGTGTGATCTTCCCAAACCAAAGCAGGCGGACATCTGCAAAGCTCTTAAGGAATATTGTCAAATTGATTTCCAGCAAATCCTGTCCCCACTCCGAGGCCCGCCTTCATGCAAGTAACTCTAAGTTTTTTGTCATTTATTTTCAAGTATACTACGTGCTATGAACTGAATTGTGCCTCCAAAATGCATACGTTGGGGCACCTGGGGGGCTCAGTCAATTGGGCGCCTGCCTTCAGCTCAGTTCATGATCTTGGGATCCTGGGATCGAGTCCTGCGTCAGGCTCCCTGCTCAGCGGGGAGCCTGCTTCTCCCGCTACCCCTCCCCCTGCTTGCACTCTCTCCGTCAAATAATAAAATCTTTTTAAAAAATGCATATGTTGAAACCCCAGCTGCTAATGTGACTGTATTTGCAGATTGGGCGTTTAGAAGTTATTTAAGGCTCAATGATCCCATAAGGGTGGGACCCTTCTAAGAGGGGGCACCAGGGCTCTGTGCACACACAGGGGAAAGGCCAGCATGAGAAGGCTCTGCCCACACGGCAGGGAGAGGCTCGCCCCAGAAAACAAACCAGCCGGCCCCTGGATCTCGGACGTCCAGCCTCCAGGGCCGAGAACGTACACGTGTGTCGCGTAAACCGCCCCATTTGTGGAATTTGGTTCCAACAGCTCAAGCTGACGACTGTGCCTTGAGAGAAAAACTTAAATGGCCTTCTCTCCCTGCTTTCCTTTTCCATTATTTTTACCAGGATCTCCCAGGAAACTGTGCTTGGGAGGAAGCGTGGCCACAGAGAGAGACACGTGCAACCCTGGCCCGGTCAAGCGGGTGCCGAGGAGGCCCAGGGCGGGTCGCGGCCCGGGAGGCGGGCAGCATCTCTGGGCATCCGCACAGCCTCGAGCCAGGGTGTTTCCAGCCCCTAAACCTTCAAAAACTGCACAGTAGCGATAAGAGAGCTGAGGGTCCTATCTGCTCCCCACTTTCACCCGCCGGGGGGGCCCGAGAGGAGGTGCAAGGGGCGACATCTTCCAAACGAAAGCAGAAGCCGGGCTCTCTCTGCCTCTCTTCCAGAATGTGGCGAGCCTCCGGGAGGCCCGGCTTCCACCTACCCTCGATGAAGGTGTCCCCTCCGACCACGTCCAGCAGAGACGCATTCTGAAAGGCCACGAGGAAGGCAGTGGACACCTCACGGACGTCCACGTCTGCGGTGATCAGCAGGTTAAACTCCACCACGACGCTGCCGTTGGTGATGGCGGTCACCTCCATCTGGACCCCGCCGGTGTCCACGAGCCGGAGCATGGTGGCCGGCAAGGACGCCCGCACCTTTGGAGAGACCGCACAGGAAAAGAGCTGCCCGCCCAGAGGCAGCTGGGCCCCTGACCCACGGGGCAGCTCCTGGGAGTCTGGTCAGCGACAAAAAGGCCAAGGTCAACGGTCAGTTCTGGGCCTGGGCCCGTGTGCTGTGTCCCAAGCCCAACACAAGTGCCTGTGGGTCCTGAGGTCCTGAGAAGAGCCCCGTCCCCTCCCCCAAGAGCACACCAGTGCAGGCCAGATGGGAAAGCACGTCCTGGGGGGCACGTCCCCCAAGGGGGGCTCGGGATGGCACTTAGAATCTGCTACTCTCAGCGCACAGCCACAGAGGGTGGGGCTGGACGGGTGGTCGTGGCGGACACCCCTCTCTCGCTGTGTTTTCTAGAACAATCCCTCTACTTATGACCCTACAGAATAGCTCCCCTCCCCTTCCCCCCTCCTTCCCCAAAACTGCTTCCCTGTGAGGCTTCCTGCAGTTCCCGGCTCGCTTTTCCCTCTGCTGCCTGGACGGAGCCCTGCCTCACGCGCTGTGGGGTCTTCCCGGCCCCTCGCGGCCAGAACGCCCAGAGAGACACACGACTGTGTCGTGGCTTTAAGCAGCCCACGCAGCGAGGGTCTTCTGTGGAACGGTGGGCCTCTGGGGTCCGGCCGTGCCGAAAACCTAGTCCTCATCTGGACCCTGGAGGGGGGTTGGCTCAAGGCACGGGCTCATGGAGTCACTTCCCAGCGTCAGGACAGCCAACGTGAGCAAATCCGCTGTCGCCCCACAGCCGCCTGGCCACCATCGTCCAGCCAGGATAGCTGCCTCTTCTCTGTCTGTCTCCCTCTCTGTCTGTCCTTCGGTCTTTTTCCGCCTTGGACTTCCAGAGAGGGGTCCTGTTACAGGCTTGGATCAAAGTCACTTTGGGTTACATTTCCAATCGGTCTCAAAGCCAAGTTCCAGGCCCCTCGCGAGGAAGTGACAAGGGACACAGCCCCGTGAGCCCACAACCTCCCCAAATGCGCCCTAAAGTCCTACCTACGTGACACATTGCATCATTATTCGCTATCCTGAAATTCTGAACAAACCATCAGAGTTTGTTCAGAGTCCACGCGCTGGGCCGGCGGCTGGGCACCCAGAACAAATAAGGCAGGATCCCAGGTCCTGAGGATCCCAGACCCCAGATCCCCAGGGGTGCTTCCTGGAGGCGGTGGCAGGACCGATCTCGTCAGCCAGAAATGCCCTCGGGGTAGAACAGAACCCAGGGACCGGCCATGCGGTGAGCACGCTCCGCCTCCAGGTGGCGCTGCCCAACCCGCTCTCCTGGGTCTTAATCCCGGAGTGGACTAGACGTCCACGGTCCAGACAAGACCACGGGATCCTGGCTAGTGCGTCCTCCGTGCATCAAAGGGGCATCGACCTCCAGCAACAAGGAACACGGAGATTGCTGCCCGGACTTGTAGCAGGACAGCAGCCTCTCTGGGAACGTGTGTGGGGACAGCAGGGGACGCACGTCGAAGACTAGGAGGGACGGCAGCAGCCCTGTTCACGCTCTCGGGGAAGCAGAAGCACCCGATGCACCCCCGTGAGTGAACGTGGTCCTCCCTACGGGGGAGGGCTATCCTACAGGGAGCGCGGTGCAGCCCCGCGGCACCGAGGACTTGCCCGGGAGCCCGCTCAGAGGAAGAAACCCGGCCCAGAAGGTCCCTTCTTGTGGGATTCCAGGCACAGGACATGTGCAGGGAGCACCGGTCCACAGGCAGAGAGCACAGGAGAGGGGTCAGGGATGCCGGGGGCAGGGGGCAGGGAGGGCCGCCGTGATCGGGCGCCGGGCTTCTTTTGGGGGTGATGGGAACGTTCTGGAATGAGTAGTGACACTTGCACGATTTCACAAATAAAACCTCAACCGCGGCACCAAGCCCTTCGAAAGCGTGAATTTCAGGCTATGTGAACTAGGTGTCCGTTTTTTAAAACGTGTCCTTCGTAAGGCTTCCTGCCCCACGGGGTCCCACGCCGATG
>JAQQSY010003520.1:0-12913 GCA_028646535.1 Procyon lotor
GAGATCGAGTCGCATGCTCCACTGACTGAGCCAGCCAGGCGCCCGATACAAACCTTTAAATGGTTAGTTTTATGTTACGTGAATTTGACCTCGGTTGAAGAGCAAGAAAAATGCCAGGGGAGGGGGCCTGGCACTTAGAGCGCTCACTCTGGACCTTTTCCTGGGGTCTTAATCACGGACGGCAGGGAGCAGCTGTCCCCGGGGACTGGGGTGGGGGGTTTCACAAGGCAGGGCCGCCGGTGCGAGCCAGCGGGGGCAGAAGCGCCAGGCCACCAGCGTCCCGGGCTCCGCCCCTACTTGACACACTGTCAGAGTCGCCTGTTGTAGTTGGGTTTCCACTCTGAGGGGTTGATAGTTTAAATAAATTTTGTTCTTAATTATGCAAGATACCTGCATGGTTCCAAAGTCAAAATGCAGTCCGAGACGTCTAGCTTCTGCCCTTGTGCCGCCTCCCCTGCCCTCTCCGTCCCTGTACCTCTTTTATCTGTTGCTGGTTTATCTCTCTGTGTCTCCTTTCTGGAATATGAGCAAATAGCAACTGTTTTAATTTCCTCACCATTTCTTTTTTTTTTTTTAAGACTTTATTTGACAGAGAGAGAGATCACAAGTAGGCAGAGAGGCAAGCAGAGAGAGAGGGGGAAGCAGGCTCCCCGCCGAGCAGAGAGCCCGATGCAGTGCTCGATCCCAGGACCCTGAGATCATGACCCGAGCCGAAGGCAGAGGCTTTAACCCACTGAGCCCCCCAGGCGCCTCTTCCCCACCATTTCTTATACACAAGGAGACTTTTTCTTTTGCCCCTTCTCTCTCGAAGCCACGTGTCCAGCTTCCCCTCTCCGCAGCTGAGTCCAACTCCCCGCGTGAAGATAACATGCTTTGTCCAGCCGGCCTTCCTTCTGTCTGTGGGCACTTGGGTTGTCCTGGGCTCTCGATAGCGCAGAGATGCTACAGTGACTCTTGGACCGAGTATGTTAGGAATAAAAGTTAGCGGGCCGTTTGCAGACCCCCAGATTAAAATCTGAGCATCTCTCTTCCTATGACGTGCATTTATACAATGCTTTCTCTTTTTCCGGAGTACTTTCACAGCTACGATATCATTTACTCTCACAAGACCCCAGTGAAATGTCATAGTGTTAGCAAATCCTGAACTCAAGCGAAGGGTTTTCTTGGGGGAGGTAGGTAGTCTTTTCTGAGTATTTGTAGACGTTCTCTCTTCAAACGTTGTTTGGGTAGCAGCTCTGTAAAGCCAAAGTTAGGTCTTAAATTTGCTGTTTGTTAAGTAATGAAAAAGAAAATCTGACCTTTGGAATACTTTATTGTTTCTAATATACAGCAGTTCAAAATTTGTCTTTGTAATTTGTTGTGTTTCACCGAGTGGAGTAAACGTCCGCGTCCTCTGGCTCACCAGTGACGAGCCCTGTGTCTGTCCCACGTGACTGACCCCACTTGGGAACACGGAAGTCACCCTCCCTGGGTCCGGGAACTACCGGCACAGCTCAGGTGCGCAGAGATAGGATTTCAAACGGAAAAGGCACCAGCCCCAAGTGCGGATCGATGTTTCTCCTTGTAACCTCCGCCCCTCAATGTCCCCGTCTCCGCCGGCAGGCCTAGTGCTGCGGGTGGTCCTCCCCCAGCGGGCCTGCCCCCCGCCCTCACCTCCGCTGCGCTCCGTCAGCCCGCGGCACCGGCAGCGGGTACCAGGACCTGAACAAGGGGGTGGGGGGACGGGTCTCACTGCTGGGCGGGAAACGGTGTGACCAGTCGCCCTGCAGTACTGATCCTGGTGGCCTGGTTTTGTGCAGAGTTGAGAGTCGAGTCTGTTTTCTTGCGGTCTTGAATTAGCTGGAGGAGGTGCACGAGGCCCGCCGGTGTCCACCGACGGGGCTGGCTCATAAGGCAGGGACGGCCAGCACACGACGGACGGGTGTGCAGGGGGCTGGGTCTGGTCACGGGACAGAGCTTCAAGCAGCAGCGAGCCCGCTACGTGTGCTGCGTCCGCCGCAGATGTGGCTCACGGGTGCTCCCAGGGAAGACGATGCGAAGGGTACAGTCCACTGGCCAAAAAGCTCATTCTCTTCAGGGGTGTGGTACGTCCGGGCCTGCCCACTGTCTCCGGCCACGTTCGCCCACCGGCGGCACAATTGCAAACTCCCCAGAAAGACAGAAAGACCGCTGCTGCTTGAAACGGATCCGCGCCCTCCTCCACCACCAGCACCCCCAGACCCACCCAGCTGGTGGTGAGGAACACGCACGTGCTGCTGGCCATTGGGAAAGTAGTGTGATGCGAGCGTGTGCCCGGTGGCCTCTGGGCGCTTGCTAACGAATTCTGTCTTGTCTGCTCCATGGATCCGCGGTGTTGTTAAATAAGTGACTTCGATTTTCGGACCTAGGAGGGTTAAAAAAAAGCCTATTTCTCATGGACTCCTTTTCGTCGGACCATGTGACTGCAGCGGCCACTGAGGGGGCCCCAGGGCTGTTTTGCCACACGTGATACTCTTTTTGTCAAGGTGCCGGCTCCGTTTGGTCTGCTGGCAAACGTACTAGCCTGTGATTGTGAGAAATATTCTGGAAGCTGGAAAGCCCAAGGCCAAGGCGCCCACAGACTCGGGGTCTGGTGAGAGCCCCCTCCCAGTTCACAGACGGCGTCATCTCGCCGTGTCCTCACGAGATAGCGCTCTGGGGTCTCTATAAGGGCGCTGACCCTGCTCCACCCTGCCGAGCCCCCCTGCTCGATGCCAGGGGCCCTGGGGGTTGGTTTCAGCCCCTGATGGGCGTGGGGCACAGTCTGCAGCGGGCGCTGAGTGGTTCATTCCACGGTGGCCCCTCCGTTCCTGCCACTTGCCATGACTCCATGCCCCAGGGTTGGCAGTCGATAGGATTTAGAGCTGGACGTTTTGAGGAGCTGGTGCTCTGGGAACCGTGAAGCCCGTGCGAATGATCATTCCGTGGGCTGCGTGTGGAACCCGATGGTGTACACCCGAGTCCCTGACGGTGAGCCACAGTGTCCAAGCCACGGTCCCCACTCGGCTGGGCGGGGCTGCGGAGCGTGCAGCTCAGTGACGCCTCGCTGGCTCCAACGAGCTGATCCTCCTCTTCCCCCTCACTCCACCCCCCCCCCGGCCACTCCCCCCATGACAGCTCCGGAGCAGCCCTCACTTGGGCCTGCGAGGTCACGCCAACAAGTGCCCGGCTGGGCAGGAGCCGGTCCCCTCCTCGTGTGCCTGCAGGCAGTGCAGAGAGTCCCAGATAAATCGTGTACCTTGGAAGGAGGTGCTCCTTCCAGTACCTCCAGTGAACTCCTTGCCCACACTGGAGCGAGGGGGGGCCACCCTGACTTCAGGCTCCCTAGGGATCTTTCCATTCAAACCGGGACATATAGCTTTTTCACTTTTTTAATACTTTATTCTTGGCTCGTCCTCAGGGTTGTGTCCTCAGGGGCACTTTTCCTTTCACACCTGTGCTGTTGGGGTGAGCAGCACGTCTCAGTGTTTCCCCAGGGCAGTTGTCGTGCCGCGGGGACGGAACGCCGGCCGGGGGATCGGCGCTGCCGTGACTTTATGAAACCCCAGCCCCTGCTTGGGGAGCGTATTCCACTTGGCTTCCGCCTGGTGCCACCGCATGCCTCGGAGCGGCCGCGGGTGGCCCGGGCGGTGAGGGGCTGCCGCCAGCTGGCCTCCAGGTGCACAGACACCGTTGGTGTCTTCGTCGGCTCCCCTTGCGCCTGTGGAGTCCCCGGCAGGGGGGCGGGGGGGTTGCTGAGAGAGACGGGGCATGTGGGGGACGTTACGGATTGGGGGCGTTTGTCTCGGCCCCTTCACAGACCAGCTGCCCCCCCTGCAGAGATGGCTGTCCCCACACCCAAGCTGGCGTGGGCGGGGGACGGACGCCGAAGGGTGTAGCTGGCAGAGTGGCAGGGCTGGGGGCTGTGCCGGGGAGTGAGGGCTCTGTCCTGGAGCTCCAGGTGCCCCCCCGCCTGTGTCCCTAGAGCAGAGAGCAGACCGTACCCGCTGCACCCAGAGGTTGGGCAGGAGAACTGCGTTTAAGAGTCTCTCTCTGCTAGAGTGTGTGTGATGCGTGTTTCTGTCCCCCTTAAAAATGCTCTCTTGCAAATCCTCCAAGGGCTGTCGTCATAAAACAGGATGGCTGACTCCTTACTGTCTTCCTTTAGGCCTGTTGGGGGGCCGCGGGGGGCTGCAGTCAGGGGCTGGCTGCTCCTGTTGTTCGCATCTGTTTTCCCCAGTACTTTGTATAAAGCACAGACTTGAGCTGTAATCCCGCGCCTTCCCGATGCTCTCCCCTCCGTGACACTCTAGAGCGTCAGCACGTCCCCCTTCCGTGCGATTCCGGCGTGCCTGTCCTCGGACCGTGTGAGGGAGCCCGTGCTCCCGAGTGTGTGGGAAGCCGCGCCCTCCGTGTGCACGGGGCGTGAGGGTTGGCCTGCGGTCCCGTCTGCCGGGAGAGTCCCCACTGCAGTGCCCTGGGCCGTGTCTGTCCAAGCAGGACTGCCCACGGGGTGCTCGCGGGATCGTCTGGCTCCAGAGCGGCCCAGTGCGCACGTCTGGAAAGGAAGAGTTAGTCGGGGCGGCGGACACCCTGCCCCTCACCCTGCCCGTCACCAGACTCACCTGGGGTGCTTTGAAAACAGTCTGAATTTAAATCCCGGAGAAACCGCATTTTAAAAACGTTTTCAACTGTGTTTTAACTTTTTAAAAATGCCTGTACGCGTTTAGTCTTTCTGCCTTCCTGCTTCCACGGAAGCAGAATTACGCTCCCGCGATTCATTCTCCAGCAAGACTGAGTCATGCGTGTTTTTCCTCCGTGACAGGGCGAATCGGTGAAGTACTTTCTGGATAACCTGGACCGGATCGGCCAGCTGGTGAGTACAGATCCCAGCCCCGCGCCGGGAGCCGGCAGCCAGCACGCAGGTGTGCATCCCTCCCTGGGCGCCCCGCGTCCCGTGGCTGCGGCGGGGCCGTGACGTCTCGCCCTCACTCGGCTTCCCTGCGCGTCCAGGCGGACGTCCGTGCGTGCCCTGAGCGTCTCCCCTCCCATTCTCGCTCGGACTACCACAGAGGGCCCAGGGATGCTGGGGGTGGGGGGGTGTTCTTTTAACGTTTTGTGATGGGAAAGGACAAACCGTCGGATGAGCCCCTGGGCCAGCCCCCCTCCCCCTGCCAGGAGTGCACGCATCCTGGAGTCCTCTCGCAGTAACAGGGTTCTGTCCAGACTCCTGCCCGTGACCCCGGTGTTGCTCCTGAGACACCGCAGCATTCCCGTGTCGCCTGCCGCATGGTCTGCTTGAGCATCTGCCCGGGCGCTCGTTAGCATGTTCCCGAGCACGCCGCTTGTTGGGCGGCTGGGATCCGTGCCCTCATAAGGCCCGTCCCTTAGGGTTGGGCCATGTCTCTCAGTTGTCTTCTACTCTGTAGGTTTCTCCCTCCTCTTTCCTTTACTCCCTGTTTATGCGTTGGAGCAGCCAGAGCATTCCTGCACAGGGCCTCTCGCACGGGTCGCTGTCCTCTCCCTGCAGACAGAGGCATTCTCTCTGTCCCCACACCCGTGTGAGTGGGCTCTGGACCTGGAGGCTCTGTCGTCCCCTGTGTGGTTTCTGGCGGGGCTGCCCCCTGCGTGATTGTGCCCAGTGGTCGTGGAGGGTTTTACCCGGGCAGCGCCACGGCTGCGGGAGGCTTCCCAGAGTGACGGACCACGTATATGGCCGACTAAATCTGACCAGCACTGCAAACCTGGATTAGGTTGGTTCGCAGTCTGGTTTGGGAGTGCGCACGCTCTAGAAGTCAGGAAAATAAAGAGGGGGGTGTGGGCAGAAACAGACCCGGTGGTCGGCCAGGTGGACAGGAACACGGTGAGGGTGCCGGCAACCTGCCTCTTACTCCTTCGGGAGTAACGGGCCTAACGGGCCACTTACTCCTTCGCTTCTGTCCGTGGCCGGAGTCCCATGGTGCAGGTGGGAGTGGCTTGTGGCGTTTGGTTCGGCTTCCTGCCCGAGTCCGTCGGACTCTTGATCCTTATTCTCCCGGGTTCTTCTCCCGCTCAACTTCTTCCTTCTCCCGTATTTTACAGAACTACTTTCCTAGCAAGCAGGACATCCTGCTGGCACGGAAAGCCACCAAGGGCATTGTGGAACATGACTTCGTTATTAAGAAAATCCCCTTTAAGATGGTGGACGTGGGCGGCCAGCGGTCCCAGCGCCAGAAGTGGTTCCAGTGCTTTGACGGCATCACGTCGATCCTGTTCATGGTGTCCTCCAGCGAGTTCGACCAGGTGCTCATGGAGGACCGGCGCACCAACCGGCTGGTGGAGTCCATGAACATCTTCGAGACCATCGTCAACAACAAGCTGTTCTTCAACGTCTCCATCATCCTGTTCCTCAACAAGATGGACCTGCTGGTGGAGAAGGTCCAGAGCGTGAGCATCAGGAAGCACTTCCCGGACTTCCGGGGCGACCCGCACAGGCTGGAGGACGTGCAGCGCTTCCTGGTGCAGTGCTTCGACCGCAAGAGACGCAACCGCAGCAAGCCGCTTTTCCACCACTTCACCACCGCCATCGACACGGAGAACATCCGCTTCGTGTTCCACGCGGTCAAGGACACCATCCTGCAGGAGAACCTGAAGGACATCATGCTGCAGTGAGGGGGGCGCCCCTCCCCGGGCCCGCGGGGCTGGGCCACGGATCCCGGCCACGTGGACCACGCCGCCGCGCTCCAGGCCCGGGGACACGGGCGCTCGGACGTTAGCTACTGAACCCGGGGCGTAGTCAAACTACTGAGAATCCAGGGGGTCACTTTGGTATCAACGCGTAAGACCTAGTAACACAGCTTTCTCTCTCTCTCCAGAAGTGTCCCTTCTCTGACACCGTGTAGTCGAGGACTGTGTGGCGGCGGCGGCTGTGCACACGCGCCCGCACGCGCACACTCGGTAACGACAGCACAGACGGCTGGCCTGGCAGGTGGCTTTTCCCTCTAACGTGCGAGTCTTCCGTGAGGCAGACGAGCCCGAGCGCTTGGCCTGACGGTGGTCGGCGGGACACCGGGTGTCTCCACCTCACCTCCCAGAGCACGCGCGTTGCCTTGTAGAACCCTGGTGCCGGTCCCTTGAGAGACCCTGGCCCAGGCGCCCGAGGTGCAGCCGGGGGCCCCCAGCTTTAGAGGGTGGGTGTGGGCTTGCCTTAATGCCCCCTGGCCGGCGCGCTGGCGGGGGCGTGCCTGTTAGACGCACCCACCCTCCCTGCCCCGGCCTCGCGGGTGACGGTTCCCACGCGGCCCCCTCCCACACCTGCACGGGCTGCATCTGCCTTCCCTCCTTCCGGAAGGTGCTAGAGCACTTCCTCTTCCCCTCGGGGCTTCTGAACACGGGCAGGATTCCTAGCAGAGCCTCTGTGAGTGCCGCAGCCGACCTGCAGACGGCCACCGCCCTGATGCCTTTGGACAGCTGGGCCCACGCTCGGCTGTGCTCGAGGTCTTGCTTCTTACCGAGGCCTCTTGCTTCTGTCCGTGTACACGCATCACCAGCAAACGCTACTGGACGTAGCTCTTGTCCGGGAGAAGCTCCCTGAGCCCGTGAGTGCAGACACGGGCGGACACATGTCCCCCTCCGTGCACTTGCCCACATAGCTCTGTGCAGGTCTCTCCCTGGCTGTCAGGACACTGCCTCCCAAGCTGGTCCCACCGTGCACTCCTCTCCTGGGACAGTCTGTCCGCTGTGCTGGGACTGCCTCCTCCAACCGGCACCACCCCCGGGCCGCCCTCCTCCTGGTCCCGTGTCCCTGTCGCATCTCCCCCCGGCTCCTTTCCAGCAAGCAAGGGAAACGCGAACCGTGGGGCGGATGCTGACCCATCTGGGGTCAGGGAGAGGGGGCACAGCCTTCTCCGGAGTCACCCTTGCTGTCAGTGTTCTTAGTGAGGAGGCAGCACAAGAGTCTGTCCCTTTCTGCGCTTGAGGCTGTGTATCCGCGGATGTTGGCGTTTGGGTTTTCTTGGCTGGGAAAGAGCAGCGCTATTCCCGTTCCGCTTCGTAGGCTGACAGATGTGACCCAGGCTCCGCGCCGATGACTGTGGCTTAAAGGGGAAGGAGCACCCTTGGCAGGGACCCTCTAGCCCGGTGCCGGGCGTGGCGGGCCCTCCTCGCGAGTCTGCGTCGGGCCTCACCAGCTGGCCGCGCTGCCCCGCCGGCCGTGTGCGCCGCGCTCCGGCCCCTTGAAGCCACGGAGCAGCCGCACACGAGCGAGGGGGGCCCTGGGGCCGCGCGCTGAGCCGGGGGCGGGGGGGGGGGTGCCGCCGGCTACGTCCCCGGGCAGATGGGTGCGGGGGGCGGTCTCTGAAGGCCCCAGCTCGGAGTTCTGGGCCTCGTCGGAACCAGGGAAGGAAACTATTTGCAAGGCTCAGCTAAAACCATTCACAGCTTTCCCACACATAGACTGTAGTTGTTTTTGTCTCCAAAACCTTCGGCTTTTGTACTTTTTTTGTTTTAATTTCACTGTTATCCTTGATTATTGTCTTTTTTATTGAGTTGTTGGAGAAGCAGGAGATAGTTGTGCCTCATCTGTTATTGCAAAAATGTAACAATAAACTTCCTCAAAATAAGACCTTTCTTCTTAGTTCTGTTGTTTACGTAGGAGGACACATGTAGGCCTTTCCTGGAAATATTTTTCTATCTCTAGAGAAACGGTCTCCGAGACCTCGCCGTCAGCCTGGTGGTGTGCAGAGATCTCCAGCACCCGTATTCTTGTAACTTTTTTTACATCTTGGATAAACGAAAAATAAGTCAGATTCTTTTGATTCCGAGATCCAAAAATACTCTCCGCCCAAGATTATCGGTTAGGACCGCCCCGCTTGGGCATCTTGGGGACAGGCCGTCACAGGCTCGTTGGGACTCGGGGGACGGGGGGGAAGGCGCCCCCAGCATGCACGCAGCCCACGCGGCCGGTGTGGTCCCCACCTCGGCCTGCAAGCCTTGGCTGAACAGGCAGCGTGGTGACGACCACCTCTGCTCCGGGCGTCTGTTGGGCTCTCTCCTCCGCGGTCAGACCCAGACATTAAGTCGGATGTTCAGCGCCCCCCCCCCCCCCCGATTGAGAGCCGGGTGTGTGTGTGTGTCCACGCGTGAGGGGTGAGGAGTGAGGCCATGCACGTGGCTCTGAGGTCTGAGAGCTCGAGGAGAAGGATCCGCGGACAGACACCGGAGGCGGCCTGAGCCCCGCGACCAGAGGACGCCAGAGGGAGGGGTCAGTGGGGAGCCTGCTGTCCTGACCCCGAGGTTCTCGTCACACTGCGGTCTTTTCCAGAAGGGGGCCTGCAGGTGCTGTCCAGCAGTCGCGGCCTGCGGGGGGGGGGGCACCGCGATGTACGTGTATGTGCGGGAAGGGCAGCAACCCCCCCCCCCAGAAAAGCATCAGCAATGAGCGTGCTGCGTGCTCTCCGTTACCCTAGGCCTGCAGGTCCGCAGGCTGTGGGCTGAGCTCTTCGGGTCCCAATTTCAACAGGTGTCCACACCAGACGGGACAGTGCTGCTCCGTGCGGGTGCCGCGGTCAGATCCCCCGAGGAGCTTTGCAGAGGCCCCGGGCTAAGCAGATCGAGGTCATGGAGGGTTTCTCCCAGGCAGGATTCTGTGCTTCGCGCGGGAGAATTCTGCTTCATGATCTAACTCGAGACCACCAGCTCCGCCCCAAGGAAGCGGTGGTGGGTTTTCTTGGGAGAGCGAGTTCTGGCCGAGCCTTTCCCAATGCTGGGCAGTCTCTAATCTTTTGGTCTCGTCTTCTCTGTAAGGTATGTAGGATGTGCCTTAGCGGCCTCGTTCTGGAGCGGTCCCCGGAAATCGAGGAAGCTGGTGCATGTGGTTCTGTGTGTCACTGACGTGGCTTTGGGGCCGCCAGTCCTGGTTGGGAGGTGGTGCGGGCCCTGCAGCTCGCGGGGCCGAGAGCCCCGGTGTGGGGACATTGGGCTCTAGTGTCATTCACGAGGCCCCGCTGGGCCCTGACAAGGAAGGTGTCGGGTCCCCCGAGGAAAGGAGCTCGGTTGGTTTGTGAAGACGGTTCGCCAGCTGGCACGTGCCGCGTCAGAGTGCTTACGGGCACGCAGTGGTCCACTTGGGACGGGGTGGGGTGGAGGGGGGCCTGGGCCAGCGCGCCTGTGAGCCCGACCCGCCGTGCTGCGGGGAGGGGGTCCCTTCTCCAGCAGCTCCTGTTCTGTGACAGCAAGGGGCCGTTATTCCAGGCCTGTCACTCCGAGGCCTTTCTACTAACCATGAATTCACTTTATTTTGTGTTTTTAAAAACTGATGTATTTCCCCCAAGTGAACAGAGTCCCAGCCACCCGCGGCCACAGTGGAGTTTCCCCGTGGGAACAGCCCTTTCCCGAGGGCTTGCGTGGACCACTCGCCATCCGGTAAGGCCGTCCCCGTGTCCGCCGCAGAGCAGGGAAGAGCTTGACACCCCCCCCCCCCGGCTGTGGGCCAACTGTCCCACAGGGTGTCAGAGTGACCACTGGGGAGGAGGACAGAGCCGGGCCGCCGGGAAGCCCCGATCCATGACCCACAGTCTCTGCCTTGAAGCCGGGGCCAGCGACCATCTGTCCTGCCGCCGCCACCGGGCCGGGAGCACTTGGCGCGGTGCCTACGTCCGACTGTGCCCATGCACCCCTAACCCGTCCAGGAGTGGCCTTCACAAAAGCCCCCGCAGCTTTGGGGGATGCTGGAGGCCGTCCTGCTGCCCTCCTCAGATGCTGGGTCCTGCCGGCTGTCAGCAGCGAGTTCGCAGTTCCCTGTCAGGCGTTGGCCCCGAGATCTGGGAGAGCCCGGACACCTCTGCCGGACCCCCTACAGGCGGGCGGGCAGAGCTCCGGCTGTGGTCCGGGGTGGTGGGGGCACAGCTTTGGCCGTCCCCCCATCACCTGGCCTGTTCGGAGCCGAGCTCTCGCTAGACTCTTAGATAAGCCTGCTTACAAAGGAATTTAAAACCGATCTTTCTGTCTATCCTGCAATCTTCAAGAATCGCCTTTGGACCTCTTCCAAATATCCTTTTTCTTAACCCCATTCAAACCAACTAAATTTGCCAGGTTACTCTCTGACCCGATGGGGTGTTCGTGCCCCACCCTGCACACGCCCAGGGCCGCGTGTACAGAGGACCCCGCGAAGGGCAGGGCCGGTGTGGGGCACTAGCGTTCCCCGCAGAGAACAAGCTGGGAGCCCACCCGGGGCTCACGGAGGGAGACTCCCGGAGGAACAGCCACGGGCACCGCCCTGGAAGTTGGTGCAGAGCCAAGCCCGCCTGCGGTGCCGCCTGGAGGCCTCCGTTGATGACTGCTGTGTGCCAGGTGAGGATACCTACGGGAAGGTACAGACGCACCGTATGGCTGCAGTGAGGCGTCCCGTGCTGTGTGTGTGGTTCTGATAGATGTAGTTCGCCTTAAATGGCCCTTGCTCTCCCGGCGGGTGGCATCCCGTCAGACACCAGCTCCCGCTGGGTCTCGTGGGCGTGCGGCCACCGGCAGGAAGGTGTGATGAGTGGGTGCTCCCCGCCTCAGATCTGGGCCCTGCCCGTCCCCGCTTGCCTCTGCCCCTCTCCGTGCCAGCCCTGTGCCCTTGCTCGCGCGGCCCTGCGGCGTGGACGGAAGGTGAGCAAGCAGCCGGGCGACAGTGTGGAGCCCCCAGCCTCGAGGCAGAAAAATGCCATCAGTAGGATTAGCATAAATAGAAATAGCAGCCACCCCCCCCCCCCTTGTCGGCATCCCGTCCCTTCAGAAAGCATGGAAACGGGGAGCCGGTGTGACAAGTAGGATTCCGCCCCCCCACCACCACTCCCGGCAGGGACGTGCACCCATGGCTGTGTGTGGGCGACGGGCCAGAGGTCCCCGTCGGCGGGCACCCTGCATCCCCGCAGGAAGGAGCGCCTGCCCGGCTCAGAGCGCGGACGCTCTTGTTTGCAGCTGGACTTCCAGCACGTTCCCTGCCCCTAGGCTTTTTTTCATGTGGGTTGACAGCATTTATCAATTCTAAGAATGAAAACATAACACAGAATTGGTCCAGAAGATTGGAACCGTGCAGGGTTTATGCCGCAGGTCGGAGTCTCCTGGGAAATCCCCAGAGTAAGACACCTACGCTCGGGCGAGTTTCCCTTTAGCTGTGGGACGTCCGTAAGCGTGGACGATGCCGTCCTGTGGTTTACAGCACTTGTGCTTCTGGGATCGGGATGTGGCGGGGGCTGTGGGGACAGGGACGGGCTGGGGAGGGCGGCCCGGGGCAGAGGGCATGGGGGGGAGCGCCACGGGGCCATCAGCGGTACCAGAGGGACAGTCGGGGGGACGTTCAGGGGAAATGCCCGGGTCATTCCCACGAGGGACGTTGGCTAGAGCGTGGCTGAGGCCTGATGTCACTTCACAGGAAAGCTGCCGCAGGGACGTTGGCCCTCCCTGCCTCTTTCGGGCTCCACGCTTCGGGCAGGTGACAGAGCTCCCGCGGGTCTTCTCTCTTCTCTGAGAGAAGCCCCCTCTGCACACTCGGACCCCGCTCGGTTCTCTGGCTCTCCCCGGACCCCCGTGCTCCCAGCCCTGCCCCCCGGCTTGTGACTCGCTTGCCTGTCCAGTGCAGCCCTGGGAGCATCCCCCCGGGCCGGCTGAGGACTCGCGGCGGGAGGCCCATCCTCGCAGGGGGGTCCGGCACGCACCCCCTGACGTTCTGCTCTCCCTCTAGTTCGTGTGGCAAGAATCTCGTTCATTGCTAACAGTCCAACTGGAGGAGAAGACAGGATGTCAGCCTCAGACGGGATCCTGCACCCCAGCTCTCTGCTCTGTCGGCCGCCTGACGGGATCCTGCACCCCAGAAGCTCTCTGCTCTGTCGGCCGCCTGACGGGATCCTGCACCCCAGAAGCTCTCTGCTCTGTCGGCCGCCTGACGGGATCCTGC
>JAQQSY010003521.1:0-12913 GCA_028646535.1 Procyon lotor
ATTTTCTCAGATCCCTGCCCCCACTAGATCTGTGCTTTTCTTTCTGGGCTCACCCTTTGTGTTCCCTTTGCATTTTCTTCACACCATGATTTCAATCCCGATCATACTACATTGCAATCCTTCCTTTTTGCTCTAAGGAACTTTTAGCTTAGTTCTGAATCCCAGTTCAGAAAATAGATCAATTTAACTGAATACTCACTGTGTGCCAGGCATCATGTGGGGCATTTTATATAGATTAGCTCATTGATTTCTCCCACCAAGCACCCTACTATCTCCCACTTTACAAACCACAAAACTGAGGCTGGGAAAACTTAAATAATTTGCACAAGGTCACACAACTGGAGTCAGGATTTGAACCCAAGCAATCTGTTGCCTGAGCCACAGTTTTAACCACTATAATCCGTCATCTCCCTTCAAGACACAGAATCCCAAAGGATGAAGAGCAGTCCACTGGGTAGTCAACAGAGAGCAGGCATTCTGGACTTAATAACCTACAGATTTAAAAGCCCAAAATACAAAATAATATGGTGTCTAAAAAGTGGAAGAGAGTGTAGTGGCTGGTGATTCAGAGAACTGAGTAAGAACAAAACCTTGACGGACTCGTTTTGTCAAAGGATTCAGAATTTAGACTTTATCCTTTTGCCATTTGGGAGTCATCACAAGGTTTTAAGGAGAAATAAGATGAGATTATATTTGTATATTAGAAAGATATTTCTGTCAGCAGTGTAGATGATTTAAGAGAGTGGAATTAGAAAGCTTAAACTTGGCAATAAAACTGAATGACTATTATGTGTCAGGCATTATACCACATTCTGGAGTGGGAAGCACAAGATGGGGGATAATATAAGAATGAAAAATCACCATCTCTAATTTTAAGACATTCACAGTGTGGTAATGGAAAGAGACATATACAACAACCACAGACAAATCATGAGTCTACATTAAGTAAAGGCTCCAGTTAAAACTTGACGCACAAGAATGGAAGTAATCAATTTATGTCATCCTTTCCTGCATTTCCCTCCCATGTTCCACCAATATCCTATAGGAAAGTCAAAGGTGGAGAAAGGAAGTAGACACTATGTTTGATAGACAACTGAAGGGCAGATAAGGTATGGAAAACACGTGGCTGCACTCTCCTCCATTCATACCCACAGGAATCATAAATTAATGAGGGCTCTCTTCCTGTGAAGTGCAGATGTGAGCTCAGATATCTTCTCAACAGAGTGTCATAGGTACCCACAACCAGTTGGCCAGATTGGCTTCCAAGTTAAAACTATTTGCCTCCCCTGATGGCTGAGACTTCCAGTGTGGAATGAATGGGAGATTGTGTTGAAAGGTGGTTACATTGGTCAGTGAAAGAAGACAGGTTTCCCATCTTCAGTGTATCCTGGTATTATTGTAAGTAGCCACAAACTAGAAAGTGGTTGAGAAATGCCATTTCAATCAGGAGTTAGAAAAATGAACATCCTTTCTCTGTCCGAGACAGGAAAGCTAGGCAGATGTCCGTATGTATCTTTATAGTCACCAAGAGTGACCTGGAAGAGATTGTGCAGAGTGAAATAAGTCAAGCAGAGAGAGTCAATTATCATATGGTTTCACTTATGTTTGGAGCATAAGGAAAAACATGGAGGACATTGAGAGAAGGAAAAGAAAAGTGTATTGGGGGAAATCAGAGGGGGAGATGAAGCATGAGAGACTGTGGACTCTGAGAAACAAAAAGGATTTTGGAGGGGAGGGTTGGGGGGTTAGGTGAGCCTGGTGATGGGTATTAAGGCACATATTTCATGGAGCACTGAGCATGGTGCATAAACAATGAATCTTGGAACACTGAAAAAATTAAATTAAAAAAAGAAAAGAGTGACCTTGCTGCTATGAATGAACCCAAGATCTAAGAGCTTGCAAAGCTGTTCAATCATCTGAGAGCGATTGTGCTGTAGAAAACATAGGAAAGGGATCTTGTGATTAAAGTGTTCTCAAAACCACTTTAAAAGCCCTTTTTGCCCTCATGTAACTTTTATGAGTAAAATACATAAGATACAATAGTACCAGATTTCCCCTAGGTTCTGCATCCTCCAGGAACCTCCAGGAATGTTCTACCATTGTGAATGGCCAAACAAGAGATAGAAACTCTATCACTTCTAGGAGTCGCATTTATAATCCACCCAGCAACTTTATGAAGTTGGCAAAAATATCCCTGTTCAACAGATAAGCAGAAGCAACTAGCAGATTAGTTTGATAACTTTCCCAAAGATGTCCAGCTCTGCAACAGGCCCAGGATGTGAACTCAAGTCCTTCCAGCCATGCACCTGACTCTCCTTCTGTGTCTGCAGCCACACTTTGATGGGCTCTATCAAGAGGTGGATCTGGAACACTGGGCCTGCCCACCTTCAGTTAAACCACCTTCAGGGAATGGAAATGAGGTGGGCAGGAAATCTTCCCACCCTGGCCACTTTGTAAGGGAAAGAAGAGAGGAAATCCAGAGTTAGCCCTTGGGAACAAGCAGTTGGCAGGGCACAGAAGGCCAGGATGTCCTCTATCAATAATCCTATTAACTTTCACCCAAAAGGACCCACATTCTGGTTTCTTGTGTTTCTGCCTACTTGAGTCTAACATTGTCTTTCTTTGTTTCTTTTTTTTTTCTTTTTTCTTTTTTTTTTTTATTATGGGCCGGAAGCTTGAGCCAATATAATCCTATTTGGTTAATGCCCTTATCTAGTTGCATGGGGTTAGCAAGTCCTTCCTGGGAAGACTGAGAAGACCGCCAGTGGAAGCAAGTACCACCACATCCTTTCATTTACAATCATGTTGAGCAGAAATGAAATGAAATTTTCAAAAGAGGAATGTCCTTATGTACCTTTCCATTCTTCCCTCTATCAAAAAACAGGCTTTGGTCCTGATAAAGGATCACCTCAGTTGGGAAAGCAAGACAAATAACAGTTTTTTCTATGATTTTGAGTTTTACTGGGCCCAAGTCAGGTGATTGAAGCAAAATTTATGGGTTTTCTTCCCCATGTTCTTCTCTCAAAATTAATCATTTTATCTACAACTGATCTCATATATGCCAATTCTAGAACCTTTAACTTCTTTGTACCCCTAAGACTAAACTCCACTCTTATCTAGGCAAAAGGATGAAAAGAAGTGGATGGATTGATCAGCTCTGCAGAGGTAGACTTCAGGTCTTGATGACTGATGAGGTGTCAGAAGGCAGAGGAAAGAATCTAGGATAACTCCCAGGTTTCTCCACGGAGCCCCTCATTGTTTCCTTGCTTCATATCAAGACTGAGGAATGGCTCTGCTTCTGCCCAAGAAATTGGCCTCAGAAAATTCCATCTCTCCTTGATGATCCAGAGACTGAAATTGCACACATCTTCACATGACCAAGTAAAAGAAGAATAATGTAAATATGAATACAAGTTTTAGCAGAATATTGTAAAGTCAGACCCTGACTTGCAGCAGAAGGGCTCTACAAAATATAGTCCATGGTATTCTCAGATCGTTTAGATCTCAAGTATTTCTTAGTTAGAAAGACTTGTGTAGATAAAGGTAAACGTTGTACATTAGTACTTGGTTTAATTTCTCCTTACTTTAATGTACCCAAAGTGTTTGCAAGTTTGAGAATCATCAAGCATTCCTTGCCATGCATACTTCTCTTAAAAATATCCTCCCTGTGTATGCTTTCCTCGTTTGTTTATGAAAGCATGTGCCAAAGTACCATCCAAAATTCTTGCAAGAAATGCATCATGGGTTTTTAACTTTGACTATTATAAAAGAGTAAAAAAAAAAATGTTTAACATGTGCCTCCCATATAAAGGCATGGTGCATGGACTATATATCAGAAATGATGAAAATGTTAGCCAGTCCTTTCTGGGTTGTATACATCAGTGCTTCTCAGACTTTCCAGCTGTGGAGGTGCCTACCTCAGCACACCAAAGTGTGTAGAGCTGGGGAGCTCTAAAGATAGCCTGAAGTGAACAACACAAAAGGAAAACTTTCTAAATCACATATTTTAGATTATACATTCATGGAAATTTTGAATTATACTCCCAAACATACGTTTGCTTTTATATTACAATGACAGAAGGAGATGCTCTGTGGTTGTCCTAGAGTTTTACATTATTCCCATCACAGCCCCATGTGTCCAGATGCAACCATATCTCAGGGGAAGGAACATTGACTTCAGTGTGCATCCTAAAGACCATAGCCCTGCCACACACAGTGCCCAACACAGAAATAGGCCTCTCACATTGATGACAGCCTCATTTCCCATTCCTCATCTTACTCTCTGCTTGCCAACTAACTACAGTTTAATCCGATTTTGCTCCATTTCTCTTCACCTGAGACCAATTCTTGGCACTATTTTCTGACTCTGACCTTCAGCCTGCTCCTTCATTCTCATTTTGGAAACTCCCACTGACTACATTGTTTTGACATTCTTTGGCCCTTCCCTGAGCCAGTCTCTACCTTTGCGAAGACCATCAGTGTGATACACCCCCATCAGATTCTCCCTGGATCCAGGACTGAGTCCCTCTGCCATCCCCTGAAAAAACACATTAACATTTGTCTCACAAAGTGTTAAGAAGACCTAGTTTGGCTCAAATAATATCCAATGTATGTATCCTAGGGTCATCTTAACAAATTACCACAAACAAGGTGGCTTGTAACAAGCGAAATTTATTCTCTCACAGCTCTGGAGGATGGAAATCTGAAATCAAGGTGGGAGGAAGGCCATGCTCCCTCCAAAGGCTCTAGGGAAAAAAAACTTTCTTGCCTTTTCTAGCTCCTGGTGTTGTCAGTTATCTTTGGCATTCTTTGTTTGTAGCTACATAACTCCAGTATCTGCCTCCATCTTCACATATGTTCTCGCTGTGTGTTTCTGTCTGTTTTCCCTTCATGCAAAGGACACCAGTCATTTGATTAGAGCCCACCCTAATCCAATATGACCTCATGTTAATGTATTACCTTTGCAAAAACCTATCTCCAAATAAGGCCATATTCTAAGGCTCCAACTGGACATGAATTTAGGGAAGACACTTCTAGTCCCGCTACCCCAATAAGCATTGATTCTTTTCTCCATAATGTTGGGAAAAGGAGAAGTCATAGGTTACCTGATTTGTATCAGAATTAGATTTCTTTAAATAGTTTATAGGTCTGTGAAGTTCTTGAACTCTGGTGCTCTCCTGAGACACTTTCTTGTCACTGGATAGTGCATATGCATTGGGGCACCTAAGGCAATCACCACAATTTGCAATGTCCCAGGAATGATCTGGCATCCTCTCATCTTGTGTTTATTGTAAAAATAAGGACTATGCCAGGCAGACCCCAGAGTTCTCAAGTGAATCAAATGCCACACACTCCTTAGATTCTAAGCACTCCGTCTGACCAATGATTGATGTTTACAGCCCTCCCAGTGCTCACTAGCTCTTTTTTAACTAAACACTTAAAACAATACTGATAATACACTCAACATTCACTGAGAGTTTACTATGTTCTAGGCCAAGACTGTCCAATAAAAATATAATGCAAGTTATCTATGTTACTATTAAGTATTTTGGTAGCCACATTTTAAAATGTAAAAAGAAACAGGTAAAACTATCTTTTTTTTCCCCAAATATGTTTATTTTATTTTTTTCAGTGTTACAAGATTTATTGTTCATGCACCACACCCAGTGCTCCATGCAATATGTGCCCTCCTCAATACCCACCACCAGGCTTGCCCAACCACCCACCCTCACCCCACCAAAACTCTCAGTCTGTTGCTCAGAGTCCACAGTCTCTCATGGTTCATCTCCCCCTCTGATTTCCCCCAATCCCCCTTCCCTTCTTAACCCAATATGCCTAAATATTATCATTTCAATCCAATAAACCCAAAATATTATCATTTCAGTATTTTAAGATTCTTTTTTTTTTTTTAAAGATTTTATTTATTTGACAGAGAGAGAGATCACAAGTAGGCAGAGAGGCAGGCAGAGAGAGATGGGGAAGCAGGCTCCCCGCTGAGCAGAGAGCCCGATGTGGGGCTCGATCCCAGGACCCTGAGATCATGACCTGAGCTGAAGGCAGAGGCTTTAACCCACTGAGCCACCCAGGCGCCCCAGTATTTTAAGATTCTTAAAAAACATCTTCCCTTTTTTTTCATCCTAACACTTCAAAATCCAGGATATATTTTCCATCTACAACACATCTTAATTTGGACTAACCACAGTTAGGGATCGGTAGCCACATGTGAAAAGTTCACCACATCAAAACAGTGCAGTTCTGGGAACTAGGCTAAATATTTAATAAGTATTAATTATTTAAATGCCATGGCAACCTGCAAGAAGATATTATATGTGTCCTTATTTTTCAGGTGAAGAAAATGAGACTACAGAGGGTGCATGATTTGCCCAAAGTGACAGAACTAATGATTGCACAGCTAGGAGTCAGCTGTGTTTTTGACAGGATTGTTTGCTTGGAACTGTTGCACTACATCACCACCTAACCTAGACCGAAGGGTGGGTGGATGAATATAAGTTCTTTGGAAGTTATTCCATGGATTCTGGGTTCTACATCCTCTTTTTTTTCCCCTTTATACTTCCCTCCAACAAACAAGTACATGCAGACACATACACTCATGTGCTAGACCAATAGTTTTCAACTCTCCTCAAATTAGTTACCACTTGCATCAGAATCACTTGGACTCTCAAGATTTCCAGGATCCTCCCCTATACGATGCTCACCCAGGAGATCAATGAAAGCTCACTAGTTTATGCTATTAATTTTCCAAATTAGTGATTTAGATGCCCACTAAAATTGTGTTCACAATGTTGGCTGTTAATAGAATCATCTGGAACTTCAAAAATACCATGCTTGCGCTCCATCCACAAGCACACTCATATAACTGGTCTAGGAGAGGACCTGCGCATCAATATTTTAAAACTGACAGCTAAAGTTGAAAATTCCGCACTGAAGTATGAGATTCACTCCATCATGCATCTCTCATCTAAGCCAGTCTGGATAATTATGCATGATAATGTTTAGAAGAATCCAGAGAAATGAATTTAAAGCTGCTAAACTTCCAGATGTCCAGGTGGTCAATTAGGACAATGAGCCAACCTGAAAGTAACAATTGAACTTCTACTTACCCATTGCAACAATGCAAGCAAGAGGAAAAAAAGAGGGAATTGATTCCCCAGTGCTTCACTCTTCACCCTGGCACCAGGTAAGTGTCAGTGGAATGCAGCACAGCTGGGGGGATACTCTGGTATCCTACCTTTTTATGAACATGTAGGCAAAGGGGACAGAAGGAAAGGGCTAGAGATAGAAAGAGACTGAGTCAGAGTGGAGAAAAGTGCCTCAGCCAAGGAGCCCAATAAAGAGGCATCTGAATAGAAGTGCCCATCTAGAAATACAGATAAATATTTATGAGCATGGCTGCCCAAGGCGGGGGGAACGAGGGGGGTAGGATCCTGAATCATTGCATTTCTCTCCAGAAAACAACAATGCAAGTCTAATAGGAGGGTAACTTCCTTCCCATGAGGCCTTCTGAGTAAAGCCTTATAATTGCCTTTGGTTGGGTCTAAAAGATCACGTGTAGGGTTTTGGCCAACTCCTCAAAACATCTATTATTCTTATAGCTGTGTTGGACTCAATAAGTCAATCTATACATGCTGAACACTCCATACAAGTCTGTTCTGAAGAGCAAGCCAGCTCCTGAGCATTGTGAATTAGGCAAAGCTTGTCATGAATGATTCACTTTAACAACTTGACTGGCTTCCATAAGGACCCCTTTACCAACTGCTTTCTTAGACACCCAGGACTCTTGGCTCCTCCAACTATTGCAAGTACTCTTTAGGATTTTTGTCAGTTAAAAATGACAGAAAACCAATTTAGACTAGTTTAAACCATAAAGGAAGGAACTAAACAGACCAGAAGCATGGGTGACTTTGAATATGGTGAAATACAGAGGTTCAAATGTGCCATCAGGAACCTTTCTTTCCGACATTCTTTTCTCTTGCTCTCCATCAGGAGGGCATCATCCTCAGGAAGCTCTTTATACAAAGCATAAGAGATAGCCACCAGCAGCTCCAAGATTATCTTTGCTCACAGCTAGCTTTCTGAAAGAAGAGGACTGCTCCTTACCCACCAGCAACCACAGCAAACTCGAGCAAAGACTGATTGGCTCCTCATATGTCCATTCCTGAGCCAATGACTGCAGCAAGGAAGGCAGAGCCACAGGCTTGTCAGCCCCACCAAAAATACTTGGAGAGAGGGAGGGGAGTTCCCAGAAGGAAGAGATAATCTTCAGGCAGAGTATATTACAAAGGAAGAACTACACAACATTCTATCAAAGCTTGATGTGAGGAAATAGCTTTGAAAACTTGTTTTTTAAAAACACTGCTATGCTTGCAGATCTTATGTTCCTGAAGATCCAGAAAAAATGTTTCTTTTCCCAGAATACTTAACAGGAATCAAGTCATTAAGCCAAAAGAGAAGAAAGGGGAGCTTCTTAGTGAGGACTAACTATAGAAAAGACCAGGCACTGAGCTTGGCAATTTTCTTTTATTTTTTTAGCACCTTTTTTTATCATGATAAACGTATTCTTTAATCCCCATCTTCTATTTCTCCCATCTCCCACCTCTGGTGACCATCAGTTGTTCTCTATAGTTAAGAGTCTGTTTCTTGGTTTGTCTCCATCCTTTTTTTCATTTGCTCATTTGTTTTGTTTCTTAAATTCCACATGTGAATGAGATCATGTGGTATTTGTGTTTCTCTGACTGGCGTATTTCCCTCAGCATTACTCTCTAGCTCCATCCATGTTGCTGTGAATGGCAAAATTCCATTCTCTTTTATAGCCAAATAGAATACCACATCTTCTGTATCCATTCATCAGTCAGTGGACACTTGGGCTGCTTCCATAGTTAGGCTATTGGAAATAATGCTGCAATAAACATAGGAGTTCATGTATCCTTTGAATTAGTGTTTTTGTATTTGGGGAGTAAATATCCAGTAGTGTAATTACTGAATCATAGAGCAGTTCTATTTCTTATTTTTTGAGGAAATACCATATTGTTTTCTACAGTAGCTGCACCAGTTTGCATTTCCACCGACAGTGCATATAGGTTCCTTTTTCTCCCCATCTTGTCAACACTTGTTGTTTATTGTGTTCTTGATTTTAGCCATTTGGGCAGGTGTGATGGGCCTGGCAACTTAAGACCAATTCACTGAATCCTCAGAACCACCATTAATCAAGGTGAGAAAACTGGTACCCAACAAGATAAAGCCCTTGCCCAAGAACCCAGAACTAGTAAGTGACAGAGCAGCTCTTACACACCATGCTCATTCTCTAATAAAAATGCTATGTTTTCTTACTATGATCAGCTGACTGCTTTTCCACAACACAGTCATATATGTTATCTCATTTGATCTTCACAAGAACGAAGAAGGAAAGTAAGGCAGGGATTATTACAGTTATTTGGTAATACTTCCATGAAGTCAGTGCCTAGAGATAAAGTTGTGGGTCCGGTCAGCAAGGGAGGAAGACATTAGAGTATATACAAGGATTCCCTGGTACCTCTGAACATAACATCATCCATTCAGGTAAGTCAAGGTATTCCTGGATCTTCACATCTTCAAGTAGAATCTCCCAGAGAGAAACAACACATTCCTGTTGCAACTTCCCTGTATCCCCATTCCCTTCCCCTAGATTCTCCCTGGAGGTCAGCTAGGAGACTGACCCAACCCAGGGCTAGTTGTGTCCCTAATCACAACAGCCCATCACAACAGGGAGTGCTCAAATGCTTATAAAACCAAACTAATTTGATGTACTTTATATAATGGCACTTGATGCTTAAACTTTATTTCCAGTCATCAGGGAAGAAATACTAGTTAATGGGAAGAATTTAGTCTGTGGTATCAAAAAAATGACGGTTTAAATACTGTCTAGGACAGTTTCTAGCACATAGTAGGTATATATGTTAAGTTTTTTCCTTTCTGCATCTGTACACTTCAATTCAAATGTAATGGAGTGGAAAAAATTTGAACTGGAAGCCAGAAAAATGTTTATTCGAGCCCTCCTTTGCCACTGCCTTCCTCTGTGACCTTGGGAAGGTGATATCAGCTTGATGTTCCTCGGTTTCCTTAATCGTTAAATGAGGATAACAATGCCAGTCTAGCCTACCTCCAGATTATTGTGG
The DNA here is from genome assembly GCA_028646535.1 of Procyon lotor. Classification (NCBI taxonomy): domain Eukaryota; kingdom Metazoa; phylum Chordata; class Mammalia; order Carnivora; family Procyonidae; genus Procyon; species Procyon lotor. The sequence continues at coordinate 10,173 of JAQQSY010003521.1, forward strand.
GGATTGAATAAAAGGATGTTCATGAATTCACTGAAAAGTATGAGGAGCTACCCAAATATTAGGAATCATATTGGGACATAGCCTTCAATAACCTTTGGGACAGCCTTTAAGGAACAGGAAGGTTGGCAGAAAAAATGCAAAGTGGCTGTTACCTTTGCAAGGTCACTGCTGTGCTACGGGCATTGACAAGCCTGAAGAACAAGCAGGTCGAATACCAGGAAAATCTTTCATGCAACAGAAGATTTTTGTCAGCAGAACTGAATAGAATGCCAAGTCACAGACGGTTCTCTGAAAGCATGATTAACTTCCTGATCAACATTTTGAAGCAATTTAGAAAAGTCACCAGAAACTATAGGCTCCTGGAAGTTTAGATGAGGAAGAGCACCTCATAAGTTTTAATCCCAAATGCTTCCTTTTTAGAAACATTGAGAAAATTGAGGCCCAGATTCACACAGCTAATTTCAAATCTGTATTCCTTTCTACCACGCCAAGTATTTCATTATGATAAAAATGAGGAAGGGGACGCCTGGGTGGCTCAGTTGGTTAAGCCGTTGCCTTCGGCTCAGTTCATGATCCCGGGGTCCTGAGATGGAGTCGCATATCAGGCTCCTTGCTCCTTGCTCTGCCTCTGCCTCTGCCTGCCTCTCTGCCTGCTTGTGCTCTCTCTCTCTCTCTGACAAATAAATAAATAAAATCTTTAAAAAGAAAATGAGGAAGAAGAATTTTCAAAATCCTAAAAATCATTTAAGTAGAGTCATTATTGCACAGAGACCTTCAACCTGGACCTTAGAGAGGATTGAACCTCCAAAGATTTTTGAAATTGAGAAGAAATGTGGACAGAATATAGAATCCCCATAGACAGCATAATTTGTAAAAATTAGCGTGGCATTTGAGGCACTTGAGATGAAAGCCACCACAGAAATGCCCGGCTTTTCATGGAATAACTAAAAGGAATAGAGGGTTTCACATTATATTATAGCTTGCAGGTTTCCATTACATTTTAAAGTTGCCCTGTTTAGTTTAAAGAGTTCAGCCCTTCCTGAAATGACTAACTCCAGAATTTTAACTGTTCTTTGGTAATTTAATATGACCCTGTAAATTTTTTTTCCTCCAGGCTGGAAACTGGGTTTTGTCACAATAGAGGTGCCACAAAAATGAGATAGCCCCCAGTAAATGGTCCCACCACTAAGGAGGTAGGAGGTAGGAGGTCTCTCTCTCTCTCTCTCTCTTTTTTTATTCATTAGAATACTGTGATCTTATTAGGATAATGAGAGAGTTGTGTTCACCCAAACAAACAAATGTAGCTCACAGAGGACAAGCTCATAAACATATGTGTGCATGCTCGTGTAAGCTTGGAGCTGAGCCACACTCTTCCTACCTACAAAGCAAACCCTTAAAAAGCATCCTCTCACAGTTTCAGGCTTGACAGATCATTAGGCATCCCATTATTATGCCCCAAATGTTTTCATAAATGGGATATCCTCAGGTACTCTCTGTTTTAGTTTCCACTGTGATCCCCATAAAGATATATTGAAACCCTAACCCCTAGTACCTTACAAGGTGACCTTGCCTGGAAATAGGGTCTTCGCTGAGGAAATTAGTTAACATGAGTTTAGACCCTTCATCTAATGGGACTGGTGTCCTCATAAGAAGAGTACAGATAAGTGGGGTGCCTGGGTGGCTCAGGCAGTTAAGCATCCAGCTCTGGATTTGGGCTCAGGTCATGATCTCAGAGTTGTGAGATCAAGCCCTGGGTTGGGCTCCACTCTGGGCATGGAGCCTGCTCCTGCTTGAGATTTTCTCCCTCCTGCTCCTGCTCCCTCTGCGCCTCCCCGACTCTAAAAAAAAAAAAAAAAAAAAAAAAAAAAAAAAAAAGTAGAGACACAGAAACAGAGACACACACACAGAAAATTCCATGTGATAGTAGAGACAGATTGGAGTAATGAGGCCGCAGGCCACAGAACTTCAAGGACCGCCGGCAACACCAGAAGCCAAGAGGAGAGCAGGAAGGGCTTCTCCCCTGGAGCCATCTGAGCGGGCACGGCCCTGCCGACACTTTGATCTGGAACTTTCAGCCTCCAGAGCTGCGAGAGAATACGTCTCTGTTGCCTTCAGCCTCTCAGTCTGCAGCATTTTGTTGTGGAAGCCCTGGGAAACGAATTCGCCTTCCACCCCCAAGAAGGACAAAAAACTCGGGCCTGAGACGAGGAGAGGCAATGGGACAGGCGTGGAGCGCAAGTCAGCCAGTGTCCGGTGCCTCCGTCCCCGGGCAGGCTGGGCACTGAAACTCAGGTTTGAAAAATGGTCTCTCCTGTCACGCGGCTGAGGAGAGAGAAGCAGGAAAGCCACCTTTATTGCTGACCTGGCATCATAAAAATAATTAGCAAATTGCCACAAGGTGCTTCGGGAAGGTGATTCAGATGTCACTGCCGTTCAGCCTGGGAGAGCAGCACGGAGCCGCCGCCAGCCGCCTAATGCATCACTTTCTGAGGGAACGGCCATGTTTATGAGCAGATATTACTCTAAATTGTTCTCCACAGCACAGAACATCTTTTCTGCACCGGGGCCATGCAGACTTAGCTCACACAGGAAACCCTCAGGTGAGCAATGAAGGTCATGTCGGTCTGAGTGAGCGGATGTGACAGCTCCCATCAGCTTCCAAAGCCAAAGGGCAGCCCATGGAGCCACCTGGGACCAGGAAGATTGATTGTGCAACTTCCCAGAAATGGGCCATTGTCTGG